>CAXHUQ010001398.1:0-22963 GCA_964020085.1 Micromussa lordhowensis | reverse complement strand
GGTGAGTCTGCATGTTTTTAGTCTTTGAAAACAATAATCGAAATGTCTGGAATGATGAGATGGAATTTTAGGGGCCCGGGCTCAATTTTGGCATTCAAATTACCTTTTCGAATTCATCGGATCTGCATTGCTCTGGTGAAGTCAGCTGGTGGGAAGAATTGCATTGACGTATTAGAATAATTGTCACTCACATGTGCTATGAACTGGCTTTTTGTCTGAGAAGCCAGTCTGTTTTTAGCTGTGATTTCTTGATCATGAATGATGTCAAACTGCTTTTTTCTGTCGATCAGGACTCAAATTCTCTGACAATTTTGGCATTAAATATATCTTTCGAATTCATCGGAAATTCAGCTCATTCCGCATGAAAACACTGAGAAGAGAGTTCAAAACATCCTTCGCGCAAGTGTTTTCACGGGTTTTTTCTCGTTCAATTTGGAATTAATTTGCACTTTCAGCTTTTCTGAAATTGATTCCAAATTGAACTCGAAACCGCGTGATTACCTGTGCAAATCAAGTTTGGTTAACTGGCAAATTCCCGTCGTATTTGAAGGTCGAAATACACGGCAGGAAAAATGGCAGTAATGTTATGGTGTAAATTTATCTTTATTCCCAGAATAGTCTGATCAGTTGTAGCAACAATATTATTGAGGGAATTTTATTGCGAGCTAATATTTTTCATTCATCTGAGCTTGACTCGTCGGACGAAGTCAGCCGGTAGGGAGCGTTCGGATTGCATGGTGGGAACTGAGGAACAACGTGTGAAGAGGTGAAAAGGAATTTGATCAACGCCGATGTTCTCCCAACGTCGACAATTTATGTTTTGAGTGGTGAAAGTCACTACATGTACTCCCAGAATAGTTTAATCAGTCGTAGGAATGATATCGTGAGAATAATACTCGTTACTGGTAGTCGGGGATAAGCCTTCGTTATGCAGGTTTCTCAAGTCCGATTAAGTCGGCAATTCTCATAAGATGTGTGTTGCATTGTAATTGCATTGTATTATTTCATTCTTAGAATTTATTGACACAATAAACAGTTTAGTGACTTGATGAGATCTGTCTTGCATTCTATCATTTTGTCAGAGAATCTTGAAAAACTGAGATCTGTGCCAATCGATTTCAGTAGCAAGCCACAATTTAAGTTTGTGATAAAAAATCAGGAAGTTGGTAATTTCATTTTTCCAGGCCGGAAAAATTTCCAGGCAAATATTTCCGAGCGCTGCCTGGGAACGAGGTTGATAAGCAAAATGGCGGACGTGTTTCTTGTAGATCACGGAAGCTGGCTAGTTAGTATTTCAGTCGCCTGAAAGCGCTAAATGTCCCTTTTTGCTGTCCGAGGAAAATGTCTTGAGTCGCAGAGAAGTTCGTGAGGGCCGTCGATGGATAAGCTGGCCGCCATTTGACGACCTGCCTGATGCCAGCATCGCAGGATCGCATGATATAGCACAATCGGAAGGTAGATTTAATAGTCCTGTAATAATTTGCTTTCGATTTAAGCAATAGAGCACTTTTTCCGTCTTTATATAGCCTCATGTAAACACGAGGAGGGCTGGGAGAATTCGAGACAGTTATGCAAACCCGAGGCACATACAGTCGAGGGTTCGTAACAACAAAAACAACAATTTATTTACCCCATAAACTTACATACATGCAGATAAATTATTCAAATAGATAGAGATAAAATAATATAACGGGGTCTGGCTGCCTGAAATAACTGAAAACTTAAAAGGGGCAGGCAGGCAGCATTACAATTTGTTTAGGATAATTTAGGTCGGACGGACACACATACATCACAATAGAAAAATATGGAAGGTAAAGCACAATAGTAGCAATATAAAAACCATACATTATTCGTTATTATTGCAAAACCATACAGTCACCAAATTCACACCCCAAGCAATTGACTTTGGAGTCAAACGCCCCTCCCCTCTCCCCCCAACGGGGGGTGAACTACTGCCACGTACACCTGCCCAACATACATACGTTTGTTCTCGAGCCCGCCTAGTGAAAAAACACCCTCTCCACAACTATTCTCGACTTGCTGCCAATTTTCTTGCAAAACCATACAGTCACCAAATTCACACCCCAAGCAATTGACTTTGGAGTCAAACGCCCCTCCCCTCTCCCCCCAACGGGGGGTGAACTACTGCCACGTACACCTGCCCAACATACATACGTTTGTTCTCGAGCCCGCCTAGTGAAAAAACACCCTCTCCACAACTATTCTCGACTTGCTGCCAATTTTCTTGCAAAACCATACAGTCACCAAATTCACACCCCAAGCAATTGACTTTGGAGTCAAACGCCCCTCCCCTCTCCCCCCAACGGGGGGTGAACTACTGCCACGTACACCTGCCCAACATACATACGTTTGTTCTCGAGCCCGCCTAGTGAAAAAATTTTCTTGCAAACCATACAGTCACCATACAATCACCCTGCAAAATTTGATCCAGGAACGTCTTTTGGGGTCTGTTGGACTGGATTTACCTTGACTTTCATTTTTCATTTTCAGTTCAAGGCTGCCCAAACAGGCTGAATTAAGCCGATTCTGCATTCTACAGGTATGAACCTTTCATAGTTCAGCGGTGGAAGTCAGAGGAGGAAACTGTATTGTGAAACATGATTTTATTTTGGTGAGTTGACAAACTGGGGTAATTGTTTTGGCAGGGTAACAAGGCGAGGAAACTTGACAAGGCCACCTAGTTGATCTGGAAATCTGATCTAAGAGTTGGCCTGAACTTGGTTGTTTGTGGATGCATCCGGGTCAGGGAATCAGTTGTGGCGTCCACTGGAAAGCAACGTTTCAGCTTGAAAGCTGGCACTTCAAGTTGATAGCCATTTTGTTAGTCGAGCCACTCCAAATGACACTTTATAAGACTGATTTCTCACTTGAGGCTGTTATAGATGTCACCTGATGGAACAAATGAGAATATTTTTAAGTCCAGAGTTAAGAAATGTCTTAGTTTATCATTTATTTAAATATTTAGACATTTCAAATTCTCTGCAACAGTAATTAGTGGTATGTAAATTTTATAGTGTATAAAGCATGGCTATGAATATTATTGTCTTTAAAATCCCCCTGAAGAGTGAGAGATCACGGAACAGGCTTGTTGGGATGAAAGTGTAGTTTTTGATGAAGTCTTCAATTCATTATCTTATTATAATACATATATCTATATCTACCTGGAGTTTTGAAAATGGGGTCTGTTAATATGGTGCTATTAAGTTATTTTCGTCTGTAAACTTTATCAAACCAGCTTGACTTGATTAAGCCATTTCGATTTTTTGGATTTCAATTTCAATTTGACTTTGACTTTTCTCGACAGAGGTTGGGGTTGTATATCAGAAATATGCAAAACTGTCAGAATCAAACTAGTTTGTTATTAAGTTGAAGCCAAATTAAAATTTTAAGCCCAACAGGGTTTTATGTACTAATATCTCCAGGAGTGTGCCTAATTTTGGATATCTATTTGGAGTTCCTGTCCCGTAATCCAAGTGAAGGTGTTTGGGTGTGGTTTCTTTGTACTCTTATGCCTAGTATCAAGTGGCTTTGACTTGTGCTGAGTGGAGAACATGCTATATACTAGGTAGAGATAGCACAGTTTTCAGGCATTGACTATGATTTAAAGGCTGTCTAGTGTGCCATTATTGATGCAATTGCTTGCAAAGGGCTTTCCTGTGATATGATGACATGAGCCTAAATATTTCCACAGGTGGCCAAGAGATTCTAGTTTCATTTCCTGGTTATGCTATATAAAGTTTGGAGTGTATAACTTCAGGTAAGCACTGCTTAAGTTACTCTATAAGACACTTGGTCTTATAGAAATTATTGGTCTTGGAAAAATTCAGGCTCATGGTATCATATCACATGAAAGCCCTTTGCAATCAATTGCCTCAATATAATTATAATTATAATATTAATTATAAATTTTCATTCATTTATCTTGCTACCTTGATATATTTACTTTTATGTAAGTTATGCATATGTACGTATAGATATATTTTTTATGTTAGCTTTTATTTATTGTTGATGTGATGTCTGAAAGGATTTTATCAACTAAATAAATGTAGTTGTACAATAATAGCACACTAAACTGTCTTAATCATAGTCAAATCCTGACAACTGTGCTATCTCTCTGGTTTTGAGGTCTTGTTTTGACAGAGTATGGCAAGGAAGCTTGACAAAGAAGGCCTCCTAGTGGTGATCTGGAAATCTAACCCAAGAGTTGGGAAGTTGATTCCGGAACTTGGTCTTCGTGGATGGATCCTGTTCTTGAGTTGTCAGGGAATCATTTGTGACATCCACCGGAAAGCGGTATCCCTTCCACAAGTCGGGAGTTTTTGCATGTATCAGCTCTAGAGTTACTAAGTTATCCAAGTAGTAATGGTACAATCAAATGAGTTTATTGTTTATTTAAATATTTAGACATTTCAAATTCTCTGCGGCAGTAATTACCGGTATGTCAATTGTATAGTGTACAAAGCATGGCTATGAATATTATTGTCTTTAAAATCCCCCTGAAGAGTGATAGATCACCTAACAGGCTTGTTGGGATGAAAGTGTAGTCTTCGATGAAGTCTTCAATTCATTATCTTATCATTCATTATCTTATTATATATGTTTCGAAAACCAGGTCCAACCATGTCCAACGGGCCCAGTAAAGCCCAGTGTCTTATGGAGTAACTCAGCAGTGCTTACTTCAAGTTCTACACTCCACACTTGATCTAGCATAAGCAGAAATTGACAATAGAATCTCTTGTCCTCCCTTCTGTGGAAAAATTCAGGCTGATGACATCATATCACATGAAAGCCCTTTGCAAGAAATTGCCTCAATAAATATTAATTATAAATTTTCATTCATTTATCTTGTTACCTTGATACAGCTACTTTTATTTAAGTTATGCATATGTACATATAGATATATTTTTTATGTTAGCTTTTATTTATAGTTGATGTGATGTCTGAAAGGATTTTATCAACTAAATAAATTTAGTTGTACAATAATGATAGTCAAATCCTGACAACTGTGATATCTCTCTGGTTTTGAGGTCTTGTTTTGACAGGGTGTGGTATGGAAGCTTGACAAAGAAGGTCTCCTACTGGTGATCTGGAAATGTAAACCAAGAGTTGGTAAGTTGATTCCGGAACTTGGTCTTTGTGGATGGATCCTGTTCTTGAGTTGTCAGGGAATCATTTGTGACCTCCACCGGAAAGCGGCATCCCTTCCGCAAGTCGGGACTTTTGGCATGTCTCAGCTCTAGAGTTACTGGGTTATCCAAGTAGTAATGGTACAATCAAATAAGTTTATTGTTTATTTAAATATTTAGACATTTCAAATTCTCTGCAACAGTAATTACCGGTATGTAAATTGTATAGTGTATAAAGCATGGCTATGAATATTATTGTCTCTAAAATCCCCCTGAAGAGTGAGAGATCACCTAACAGGCTTGTTGGGATGAAAGTGTAGTCTTTGATGAAGTCTTCAATTCATTATCTTATCATTCATTATCTTATTATATATGTTTCGAAAACCAGGTCCAACCATGTCCAACGGGCCCAGTAAAGCCCAGTGTCTTATGGAGTAACTCAGCAGTGCTTACTTCAAGTTCTACACTCCACACTTGATCTAGCATAAGCAGAAATTGACAATAGAATCTCTTGTCCTCCCTTCTGTGGAAAAATTCAGGCTGATGACATCATATCACATGAAAGCCCTTTGCAAGAAATTGCCTCAATAAATATTAATTATAAATTTTCATTCATTTATCTTGTTACCTTGATACAGCTACTTTTATTTAAGTTATGCATATGTACATATAGATATATTTTTTATGTTAGCTTTTATTTATAGTTGATGTGATGTCTGAAAGGATTTTATCAACTAAATAAATTTCGTTGTACAATAATGATAGTCAAATCCTGACAACTGTGATATCTCTCTGGTTTTGAGGTCTTGTTTTGACAGGGTGTGGCATGGAAGCTTGACAAAGAAGGTCTCCTACTGGTGATCTGGAAATCTAAACCAAGAGTTAGTAAGTTGATTCCGGAACTTGGTCTTTGTGGATGGATCCTGTTCTTGAGTTGTCAGGGAATCATTTGTGACATCCACCGGAAAGCGGCATCCCTTCCACAAGTCGGGACTTTTGTCTCAGCTCTAGAGTTACTGGGTTATCCAAGTAGTAATGGTACAATCAAATAAGTTTATTGTTTATTTAAATATTGCCTCAATCATTGGACACTAAACTGCCTTAAAATCATAGTCAATGCCTGAAAGCTATGCTAATTCTACTAAGTATATAGCATGTTCTTCACTCAGCACAAGTCAGACTGACTTGATACTATGGATACAAGTACAAAGAAACCACACCCCATCAACTTCCCTTGGATTAAGGGCCAGGAACGCCAAATAGGTATCCAAAATTAGCCACACTCCTATAGATATTAGAACATAAAACCCTGTTGGGCTTAAAATTTTCTTTAGCTCCAACTGAATAACAAACTAGTTTGATTCTGACAGTTATTTTTTATCTGGAAATAATTTAATATAATAAGTTAAGTTAAGTTATATGTGTGTATATACATATATGTTTTTATATTTTTATATTTATATTTTTCTATAGATGTGTAAACGATGTTGGTTAACCAACATCCAAGTATCGATTTTGTAAGTGCTGAAGAAGCCCGAACGGGCGAAACGTCCATGTATTAAAGACCACAAAGAGAAAAGTTCGCATCTTCTTCTGTTTATTCTACCTTTATATATTTCTATATATATAAGAAGAAATTGCTAATTGGGTTGTCAATGGCAATGCCAAGCCTGACAAGGCTTTTGGAACCATCAAAACCCATCCAGGGGAATCCCCTTCGGCTCATTACATCGTGCTGCGCACCGCCATTGAAAACCTTTCAGCATTTACCGAATTTTATCTTAAGCCTCTAGCCCAAACCTTGCCATTTAGACATTTCAAATGGTAATTATGTAAATTTTATAGTATATAAAGCATGGTTATGAATATTATTGTCATTAAATCCCCTGAAGAGTCTTGTTTGATTCTGACAGTTTGCCTTTTTAGTATTTTTTATCTGCAAATAATTTAATATTCAAGAGTTTTCATTGGCTTAGCGATCATGGGCTATGAGCCATTATGCCATGCTCTAAAAATGTTTTAGAGTCCGCATGTTATTGAAAAGTGCAGTAATGACTTGAATATTAGCGCAAATAAGTGTTTTCTCTCTTTTGCATCCCATCATCTAGTCAAAACTTTTGCCTAAGGGATCCACTCGGCGCCATTTAAGGTGATTCCTGAGAAATAAAATTTAGCGATGATTTTTTTTGAAAATTTACCTGAATGTTCTCTACCAAGCACTGTTTCGGAAAATAAAATTAAAATGATAGATCACCATTTTCGTTTAAGAGATGTGATTATAATAATGACCTGCAAAATAGAAACCTCTCAAATAGGGACACCTCGCTCTGTCCTTTCGGTGTACGTGTGATAGAGGTATGACTGTATATGTATCTACTCGGATTTCGAAAATGTACACTCCGGTGAGAATTTATGTCTATGAGCTTCCGCGTTTCCGCGCTTCCGCGTTTCCTCATTTTTTAAAGTTTGACAACAAAATTCCCAGTACTTGTTTAGAACTGTTCATCGTTATCGCCTGCCTAATATGAAGTGCTTAAGTTAAATATTTCACAAGGAAAGTTACTCGCGTGTTTCAAAGTAGGACACTTAGCCGTATTCCATGATAAGCAAAACATGACTATTCGAAGCGCGTTTTTTCTATGATACAATTACCAATTGAATTTTGTAAACCGGTCATATAACGCATAGTTATATACTTTAGAAGAATTCAGAGCGATTTCTAGTAACAATCCAAAGGACAGGACACACAGACAGAACGTGTACCATCATTTCACAAGTGCGAAACTTCACCTTATAACTGAGTACTTGTTTAAATATCGCTGTTCAACATTTCAGTACACAGTTATAGTGTATACTTGAAAAGAGAATTCAGATTTTCAGTGTACTAGATTCTGTAGGGTTTGCTTATACGGAAGAATATAGTTGTATACCTGCTTTTTAGAGGAAATATTACACTTCGAGTTAACTATGCTCATTTTACAAAATTCACGCGCGCGCCGTACACTTGAAATTGCCGAACTCGATTTCAATTTATTTCGCATAAGCTGCACTTCTGAATCAGAAAATTCGCTCCTTGGACGGGTAAGACTTATTCCTTGCACAATTAAGAGTTTGTTCCCCCTTGAAGCATTTTAAATCACAATAAGAACGGAACGTGGAATGTGCACACAACAGTTCCCGCGCAAACACTTTCCCATCGATTGTCTTAAAAGAGATCGCTAAAAATTAATGCGGAAAGTTAAATTTTCTGCTCTTTTCAAGTGGAAGAGTTGATCTTTTTCTAGAAAAGTAGAATTGCTGGAACCTTTCACTGAGTCCATAGCCCTCACTCAACACCTTTTTAGCGTATTTAGTATTCTCTTCGTTCGAATCCAACGACTTCAAATCACCGACTTCGAAGCGATATATCTCTTTAGAGTTAATAGCTACTATACATCGGCAAAGACTAAATATGTTTCTTAGCAATCCATCTTTATTGTGTTAAAATTTCAGAAAAATCGAACGAAACCAGAGTTAATTAGTCAAAACTTTTGCCTAAGGGATCCACTCGGCGCCATTTAAGGTGATTCCTGAGAAATAAAATTTAGCGATGAGTTTTTTTGAAAATTTACCTGAATGTTCTCTACCAAGCACTGTTTCGGAAAATAAAATTGAAATGATAGATCACCATTTTCGTTTAAGAGATGTGATTATAATAATGACCTGCAAAATAGAAACCTCTCAAATAGGGACACCTCGCTCTGTCCTTTCGGTGTACGTGTGATAGAGGTATGACTGTATATGTATCTACTCGGATTTCGAAAATGTACACTCCGGTGAGAATTTATGTCTATGAGCTTCCGCGTTTCCGCGTTTCCGCGCTTCCGCGTTTCCTCATTTTTTAAAGTTTGACAACAAAATTCCCAGTACTTGTTTAGAACTGTTCATCGTTATCGCCTGCCTAATATGAAGTGCTTAAGTTAAATATTTCACAAGGAAAGTTACTCGCGTGTTTCAAAGTAGGACACTTAGCCGTATTCCATGATAAGCAAAACATGACTATTCGAAGCGCGTTTTTTCTATGATACAATTACCAATTGAATTTTGTAAACCGGTCATATAACGCATAGTTATATACTTTAGAAGAATTCAGAGCGATTTCTAGTAACAATCCAAAGGACAGGACACACAGACAGAACGTGTACCATCATTTCACAAGTGCGAAACTTCACCTTATAACTGAGCACTTGTTTAAATATGGCTGTTCAACATTTCAGTACACAGTTATAGTGTATACTTGAAAAGAGAATTCAGATTTTCAGTGTACTAGATTCTGTAGGGTTTGCTTATACGGAAGAATATAGTTGTATACCTGCTTTTTAGAGGAAATATTACACTTCGAGTTAACTATGCTCATTTTACAAAATTCACGCGCGCGGCGAACACTTGAAATTGCCGAACTCGATTTCAATTTATTTCGCATAAGCTGCACTTCTGAATCAGAAAATTCGCTCCTTGGACGGGTAAGACTTATTCCTTGCACAATTAAGAGTTTGTTCCCCCTTGTAAGCATTTTAAATCCTATAAGAACGGAACGTGGAATGTGCACACAACAGTTCCCGCGCAAACACTTTCCCATCGATTGTCTTAAAATTTCAAAGTATTATATTTCCGTGTCTTTTTACCTTTTAGCCACAAAATTTATACAAGTTGTTTGTCTGTGTCGAAGTTTACAGTGTGTATAATGTCATTTTCGTACGTTCAATTGGTCATTACTGCGCATGTGCTGCATTTTTCAATAAACATTTCCCCATACATTCTCTTCAAATTTCAAAGTATTATATTTTCGTGTGTTTTTACTTTTTAACCACAAAATTTATACAAGTTGTTTGCCTGTGTCTAAGTTTACAGTGTGCACAATTTCATGTTCGTACGTTCAATTGGTAGTTACTGCGCATGCTCTAAACATCGTAATTTTCCAATACATTGTCTTAAAATTTCAAAATACTGCCTTTTCATGTGTTTTTAACGTTTTACTACAAAATTTACACAAGTTGTTTGTTTCTGTCTAAGTTTACAGTGTGCACAATTTGAGGCGCGTACGTTGAATTTGTCGTTACTGCGCATGTACCGAATTTTTTCATACATTTCTTCTTATTTTACGATAGTCGTAACTTTGAAAATCGTAGAGCAATTGACAAATGCTTTGAAACAGAAAAACTGTGCATGATATTTACCTATTCAATATACGCAGAAGTTGTCACTGTCTTTGATAAAGTACTGCGCATGCCCTAAATATCGTCAAGTTTTCATAAGACATTTTCAGAATGCTCTATCTTCCTCATTTTTTAAAGTTTGACAACAAAATTCCCAGTACTTGTTTAGAACTGTTCATCGTTATCGCCTGCCTAATATGAAGTGCTTAAGTTAAATATTTCACAAGGAAAGTTACTCGCGTGTTTCAAAGTAGGACACTTAGACGTATTCCATGATAAGCAAAACATGACTATTCGAAGCGCGTTTTTTCTATGATACAATTACCAATTGAATTTTGTAAACCGGTCATATAACGCATAGTTATATACTTTAGAAGAATTCAGAGCGATTTCTAGTAACAATCCAAAGGACAGGACACACAGACAGAACGTGTACCATCATTTCACAAGTGCGAAACTTTACCTTATAACTGAGCACTTGTTTAAATATCGCTGTTCAACATTTCAGTATTAGGACCTTCTGTTGTACGTTTTCTTGTTAGTCACCTGTACGAAGGTAAGAAAAAAAAAGCGGGCATTTTAAGCTTTCGGATGAAAATATTTTAGCGTCAATATTGTCCGCTTTTCATCCAGGAACGTTTTTAACCGCAGAATAAGGTACCTTTTCCGCGCTTTTAAAGAGATCGCTAAAAATTAATGCGGAAAGTTAAATTTTCTGCTCTTTTCAAGTGGAAGAGTTGATCTTTTTCTAGAAAAGTAGAATTGCTGGAACCTTTCACTGAGTCCATAGCCCTCACTCAACACCTTTTTAGCGTATTTAGTATTCTCTTCGTTCGAATCCAACGACTTCAAATCACCGACTTCGAAGCGATATATCTCTTTAGAGTTAATAGCTACTATACATCGGCAAAGACTAAATATGTTTCTTAGCAATCCATCTTTATTGTGTTAAAATTTCAGAAAAATCGAACGAAACCAGAGTTAATTAGAATTTTTTTTGTGAGTCCACTATGACTTCCCTTGTGGACTAACAAAATACGCAGCGGTCAGTCATAGAATGATTCCGGCAATTCTGCTTTTTTTACAAAAAGATCAACTCTGCTAATTGAAAAGAGCAGAAAAATAAACTTTCTGCATTTATTTCTCATAGAACAAATGCAAAATTGTTACCTTATTTGTTAATGCGAGTCGATTAGTTGAAAAGTTAAAAAAGGTACCTTTTAAGAAAAAAAAAAGATTTTTAACCGCAGAATAAGGTACCTTTTCCGCGCTTTTAAAGAGATCGCTTCAACCTGAAAAAAGGGTACCTTTTTCGCGCTTTAAAGCTTTGTTTGGTAAAGTGAGAAATGCATGAAAAGTGGACAATATTGGCTTCAAAATATTTGCACTCGAAAGCTTAAAATACCCGCCTTACATAACAGAAAGCGACGTTTCGGTCAAAAAAAAAGCTAGAATTATTGCCTGAGAGCTGACAATTGAATTCTTCCCACTCCACAAGAGCTGGATCCTTTGCTAGTTTCCAGCTCTCCTGGGTTAGAGGCCTCAAAAAGGGATATGGGAACGAGAATGAAAAAATTCCCGTCAGCCATTTCGTCAATGGATCTCTGTTTTGACCGAATGACCACGAAAAACTCTGTGAACTTCGATCTTTTTCACCTCTTCCCTCGGCGCCATGCAGTCCATCGTTTCCTACCGGCTGACTTCTTCAGACGAGTCGAGCTCAGATGAATCCGATATTCAGCTCCAAACGCCTTCTAAGAGGCCACGCACGAGCAATTTCATGTTGCAGACAGAAACAGACGTTGATTGCGACGATCTGATCGAAGAAGGAGCAACCACGTGCACAGAAGAAACGACAGCAGAAGAATCACCAGAAAAACCAGAAGAATCACCAGAAAATCCAGAAGAATCAACAGAAGAAAAACCAGAAGAATCAACAGAAGAAGAAAGCAACTGCGTCGTACCCATGACCGAATTCAAACTTCGCAAACAGTCATATGCATTGGACATTGGACAATTGCCGCTGGAAATGCAGACATTTCTGCGCGAACTGAAAACCTTCTTCACTCGTCCAGTCCAGCTGGAAAGACAAGCAAGACCTTTGGCAACATCGACATACCAGAAAACCCAGGAAAGAATATTATGTGAGTTTATTGTCTGAGTTATTTCGCTCGCACAGTGTTGTTCAATAATTTAACGATTTTACGATGTGCAAACGAATTGATTTTCCCTTTTCATGCCCTTAGGCTTTCTTGGATTCTTGAGGTCTCGCCCTGGTGTGATACTGCAACCCGACGTCTTCCTACGTCAGTCTCTGTTGGAATCTTATCTGGATTTTCTCAAGGTGACGTGTAATGAATTTTTTGACGTTTGCGTGGGAACTGGGCCGAAATTGAGCGGCCATGTTGTGACGTGTCATTTATGTTTCTAGTTTTGAAATCCATTTGTAAACATCTGCTCAAAGGAGACTAAAGTCTTCAGAAAGATTGTGTTTTCTGAACGGAAACTACCACAGTTTCCGTTATAAAAATTTGTGGAATCAGTTCATACTGTAAAGTTCAACGAACGTTTCAGCCTGAAATTTGCACGCCAGACACAGTCGTGTTTCAGGGTATATCGATTACAGTATCTGATGCGTGAATTCATCTTATTGACTGCAGAATTTGTTTTCCTGCAAGTACGTGAGGTCAAAATTTCACTTCTAAAAAGTGATATTTACAACTATTGTTATTCTTGTTAAAACCGTACTTCCCGGTGTACGAGTCGAGCCCTGCATTTTTTTGACCACAAAATTGAGCTTGTAACAGTTTAAGGCATGTTTACTGAACAAAAATATTTTTTTTTAGTCGTGGATACGCGGAGCGTAGAAACGACTAATTGTTAGGGGGCAGAATATGTGTCACTCGCTCAGATGTAAACAAATCAATATGTCGACGGTAAACCAATTGATATTGACTTTTCCAAACTTTGCGGAATGCCCAATTCTACCATCGAGATTACCGTGGAAGAAAATTCTGAACTTATTTACCACTGACAGTGATCAGCATTAGAAAAAATTTTATCTCAAAACCAGAAATATGTGTATATGTAAACCAGTTGGAATCACTCGTGCAAAAGGGTGAAAGTTGTATTTTGCTCTTGATTGTGTTTGTTTTCAAAACAAGAACTGCGAAACATAAAAGGGCCGCTCAAGTGTCAGTTGTCTTTGATGATGAACTTGTACATGTTGTTCAATATGAAGTGTAAGAAATGAAATCATAGCTATTGTGCTTCAAGGGCAAAGTTATTTACTTCAGGTGATATCGACTTAGACCCGGAACCTATTGTTACTCAGGGAAATAATCCAAACAATCTTATTGCATTGTTACAATTTCGATTTGCACAACATGGGATTAGCTGTAATTGTTCCGTCACCTGTAACAATTTTCCGTACACAGCTTTTTTTTCTTATTTGATTTTTCTAAATTTAAGAAATACTTGTTGCTTGTAAACATTCCAGTTCTTCAAGGTTTTCTTTCGACGGGTCATTTTCGCAATTTTTGGTACAGCTCTGTAATTTTTCATCCAAATCTTGGACCTTGGCTTTGCTGCTGTGGCCTTTTTCTTTGCTGTACTTGATAGTTATTTTCAAGTTTCAAGTTCAAGTTCAAGTTTATTATTAAATCAACAAAATTTTACAAAAACAACGCTAACCCGCAAATAGCTGAGGCTAATCTAGGCGGGTAGCGAGTAAGACTGTTTAAAGAGTAAATCAAATGTTAGTGTTACATACCAGTAAAGAGATGAAACAAATGCACGTCTAGCAAATAAATAAATAAATAAATAAATAAGTAGGTAAATAAGTAGGTAAATGAATAAATGGATGAAATAGAAATCGCAATTAGACAAAGCTATTTTGAGTATTTATTTTGAAATTTATCGATTAGAAAAGATGTGCCAACATAATCGTCCTCTTCCATTAAAGCTTGTTAGTTATTGTTTTCGACTGACTGTTCAGGGCTACTTCCTGAATCTTGATAAACAGTGTAATGCTTTTTTTCTCTCTCTCTCTCTCTCTCTCCTTTTGCAGGACCAACGAAATTTGTCAGCTGCCACCATATCCAACCACTGCTCTTCGCTTCTGTATCCTGCGAAATTCCTTCACCGGGAGAGCGCACCCGTTTACCAGGACATCCCTGTCATTAAGCAGCTAAGAACACAGGCAACACTTCTACAGCGTCAAGGCGATGTCGAACGTCCTCAAACTAAGGAAGAGCTGACGCTTCTGAACCGTTGGCTTGACTGGTAAGCGCTAGTAATATTATTTTACTGCTTTGTGTTGGGTGACAGGAGAGCTTGTCATGCAGTTTTAACGTGTCACCTGTCCTGCGAAAACGTACGGCCAAGCCAAATGGCAACAGACATGAAATAACTTTTAGGTAGAAACACACATAAGAACTCGCACAGTTATGACTCAAAAACATGCAGAACTTTGTGCTGAGAGAATGCCTTTTCCATCCTTGACAGTACCTCTGCGTCCTTTCAACTGAAAATTAAGGAGGCCATGTCAATTTAACACTTTCGTTGTAATTTTTTGACACTGCAACTGTATTCGCAACTGACGACGGATGTTGATTATCCGAAACATGTTTTGTAAACTTGGAAGTGCGTGTTTCTAACTAAAAGCTATTTTTGACATTGTAAACAGTATAAACCTTACTGATTGTCATCAGAGGGTAATTAGAATTTAGTGAATTGAAAATTAACCAACTCTTGAGACTTTGTTGAAAAACGTTTCACTTCTTTGTCATTTAATTTTAAAAGAGGATAGAGTAGTCCTCTCTACCCTCTGTGTATCCATGTCTGAAACCTACATGTATGAATAACTGCAGCCTAATATCACTATGCAACATTTTGCAGGGAACAGATTGTGAATGCGTGCAGCGTGCAGAGAGATTACTTTGAGATGGCTGTCAACAAAAGAGATAAGGCCCGGGAATGCTGCGACTTGGTTATCTTGGCAATGTATGTTTTCATTCCGCCGGGCCGCGGCGTCGAAGTTCGCACGCTAGAGATTCAAACCAACTGGCAACAATTTCATCCTGCGCAGGTCAAAGATAAGAATGTCCTCTTGGTGAAGGGATCAGAAGAGGTCACGCTTTACTTCCACAACTATAAGACTGCAAAGTTCTTTGGCCGCCAGGAGCTTACTCTGAAGGTAAGACAATGCAGCAGATATTTAGTACGAATATTCAGTTGTTTTTTGTTTCTTTTTCTCTCTCTCTCTGGGATAAACCAGTAGTTGTTTCATAGTCCCATATGCTGTGATTATTTTTCTAATGATATCACGATACTTCCTAAGATGTTGCACTTAAAGGGAAACTCATCCATACCATTTTCTTCTGACCATAGACAGATCATGAGCTGTGCAAAATACTCCTCGACTTTGTGAACAATCACCGTCCCCAATTGGTTGGCAAAGAAAGTGGCGACATCTTGCTTCTGGTAAGTAGTCTCAAGCTATAATGCAGTAACTTGCTGTCAATCCATTAGGTGTGATTAAAAGGGCAAATTCACCCCCGATTCTACTAGAAATCTAAACCCTAACCCTGCTATTGGAGCAACTGTGGCCAAGTTTCTGGGATTTATCTTCAAGAATCCTGAAGTCACCTCCAAAAACCACGCATTCACCCTCAAAATAAAAGTTGGGGACTTGTAATAAAGGCCAATCACCCTGCCAAATTTGATGCAGGAATGTTTTTTGGGTTGTGTTGGGGTACATTGCCTCGGAGTTTCATTTTCATTTTCAGTTGTGGGGTGGTTTAGTTCAAATTAGCATTCTCGGCAGTCTAGACGGGTGAATTTACCCGATTCTTCATTCCACAGGAATGAATCTTTCAAAATTCAGGGGTGAATGTCAGTATTTCTTAACCCCACTTGGGGGTGAATTGTCCTTACACTCATTCTCCTTGAGATGTACAAACAACAACATTCACCCTAACTTTGGTTCTATTTGCTTCATTGCAGAACAGAAATGGAGCAATGTTTAGCAGTTCCTCCTTTTCAAGCCACATTAAGAACCTTTTCCAGAAACTGACAGGGACTGTGGTATCCATCAACATGATTCGGAGTTCATTTGTGACCTGGGCTTATGGCAGAGAGTAAGTATTGAATAGTTGACTTCTTTATTTGTAGAAAGCCCAACATGAAGAAAGTGTACACTTTTGTTTAGGGTTAGGAGATTTTCATCACAACAAGCTTCAGAACTAGAGTTTATCGCTTATTGGCTGAAAGAAAAGAGAAAGTTTTCACGTGCATGTTTATATCATTATTAAGTAGTCGTATGCTTTGTCTTTTTCAATTTGCAATGAACTTGCATTACCCTAAGTGGCTCATGCAATCTCACCCTTTTGAAAAACTCACTCCTGCAGATTAACTTCAAATTGAACGAGAAAAACTGCGTAGCTCATACAAATGTAATAGACGGATAATTTCGTCACAACATTGTCAAAGTGAACTTAGCTACCATCAGTAAGAGGACAGATGCGTCAAAAACAAATGATGGAACAAACATTTCCTAGAAATGCAAGCTGCAACATCCACGCTTATTGCGGTGTGTTTTGTTTTTTCAATAGTGACGCTTCAGATGCCCTCAAAGCTTCGCTGGCTTCTGCTTTAGGTCATTCCAGGAAACAGGCTGAGAAAACATACGATAGACGAACAGCCAACGAAAGGAAAGAATGCGCTGTTCGCGTAGCAAGAGAATATGCCCAGGACGTTGTCTCTAATCCAGGAGTGATGGAAACCACAGCCACTGACACTTCTCATGTGCAGCCACCAGCTACTACCAACATAAAGCTGGCCCAATTTGTAGGACTGATTGAAGAAGACAGCACACTGAGAAGTCCCAAAATTTTGATTGGACAGGTCCATGCTTTCTTAGCAAATGGTAAGGCTTCTCTGCTGTGGTACAAAGCCTACAAGAACTATTTCAAACTTGAATTAGATGGAGAACAGTGGATCGAAGATGTCGCTTGTCTCGTACCCGTGGAAATGACACCTGTCAGGAATAAAGTGGGACTTTATCGTTTGAATAACAGCTTGCGATCTATTCACAAATCCCTCACAGATGACTAGCCACTAGACTCTGACATGTACTTTTAACTTTAAACTTCATCGCAGTTCAATAGAATTATCTTACCAGCTGACAGTTCCTCAAAACATTTTTTTGTCGAAATAGTAGTGAGAAGGAATTTTATTGGAAGACCGTTGATCAGGACTGAAATTCTCTCAACATTGACTGGTGAGTCCTCATGTTTTTAGTCTTTTGAAAACAATAATCGAAATGTCTGGAATGATGAGATGGAATTTTAGGGGCCCGGGCTCAATTTTGGCATTCAAATTACCTTTTCGAAATTCATCGGATCTGCATTGCTCTGGTGAAGTCAGCTGGTGGGAAAAATTGCATTGACGTGTTGTCTGAGGAAACTTGAATTAATGACTTGAATTAATGACTAGCCACGAGACTCTGACATGTACTTTTAACTTTAAACTTCATCGCAGTTCAATAGAATTATCTTACCAGCTGACAGTTCCTCACAACATTTTTTTGGTCTTGAAATTCACTGTCAACATAGTAGTGAGAAGGAATTTTATTGGAAGACCGTTGATCAGGACTGAAATTCTCTCAACATTGACTGGTGAGTCCTCATGTTTTTAGTCTTTTGAAAACAATAATCGAAATGTCTGGAATGATGAGATGGAATTTTAGGGGCCCGGGCTCAATTTTGGCATTCAAATTACCTTTTCGAAATTCATCGGATCTGCATTGCTCTGGTGAAGTCAGCTGGTGGGAAAAATTGCATTGACGTGTTGTCTGAGGAAACTTGAATTAATGACTTGAATTAATGACTAGCCACGAGACTCTGACATGTACTTTTAACTTTAAACTTCATCGCAGTTCAATAGAATTATCTTACCAGCTGACAGTTCCTCACAACATTTTTTTGGTCTTGAAATTCACTGTCGACATAGTAGTGAGAAGGAATTTTATTGGAAGACCGTTGATCAGGACTGAAATTCTCTCAACATTGACTGGTGAGTCCTCATGTTTTTAGTCTTTTGAAAACAATAATCGAAATGTCTGGAATGATGAGATGGAATTTTAGGGGCCCGGGCTCAATTTTGGCATTCAAATTACCTTTTCGAAATTCATCGGATCTGCATTGCTCTGGTGAAGTCAGCTGGTGGGAAAAATTGCATTGACGTGTTGTCTGAGGAAACTTGAATTGATGACTTGAATTAATGACTAGCCACGAGACTCTGACATGTACTTTTAACTTTAAACTTCATCGCAGTTCAATAGAATTATCTTACCAGCTGACAGTTCCTCACAACATTTTTTTGGTCTTGAAATTCACTGTCGACATAGTAGTGAGAAGGAATTTTATTGGAAGACCGTTGATCAGGACTGAAATTCTCTCAACATTGACTGGTGAGTCCTCATGTTTTTAGTCTTTTGAAAACAATAATCGAAATGTCTGGAATGATGAGATGGAATTTTAGGGGCCCGGGCTCAATTTTGGCATTCAAATTACCTTTTCGAAATTCATCGGATCTGCATTGCTATGGTGAAGTCAGCTGGTGGGAAAAATTGCATTGACGTGTTGTCTGAGGAAACTTGAATTAATGACTAGCCACGAGACTCTGACATGTACTTTTAACTTTAAACTTCATCGCAGTTCAATAGAATTATCTTACCAGCTGACAGTTCCTCACAACATTTTTTTGGTCTTGAAATTCACTGTCGACATAGTAGTGAGAAGGAATTTTATTGGAAGACCGTTGATCAGGACTGAAATTCTCTCAACATTGACTGGTGAGTCTGCATGTTTTTAGTCTTTTGAAAACAATAATCGAAATGTCTGGAATGATGAGATGGAATTTTAGGGGCCCGGGCTCAATTTTGGCATTCAAATTACCTTTTCGAAATTCATCGGATCTGCATTGCTCTGGTGAAGTCAGCTGGTGGGAAAAATTGCATTGACGTGTTGTCTGAGGAAACTTGAATTAATGACTTGAATTAATGACTAGCCACGAGACTCTGACATGTACTTTTAACTTTAAACTTCATCGCAGTTCAATAGAATTATCTTACCAGCTGACAGTTCCTCACAACATTTTTTTGGTCTTGAAATTCACTGTCGACATAGTAGTGAGAAGGAATTTTATTGGAAGACCGTTGATCAGGACTGAAATTCTCTCAACATTGACTGGTGAGTCTGCATGTTTTTAGTCTTTTGAAAACAATAATCGAAATGTCTGGAATGATGAGATGGAATTTTAGGGGCCCGGGCTCAATTTTGGCATTCAAATTACCTTTTCGAAATTCATCGGATCTGCATTGCTCTGGTGAAGTCAGCTGGTGGGAAAAATTGCATTGACGTGTTGTCTGAGGAAACTTGAATTAATGACTTGAATTAATGACTAGCCACGAGACTCTGACATGTACTTTTAACTTTAAACTTCATCGCAGTTCAATAGAATTATCTTACCAGCTGACAGTTCCTCACAACATTTTTTTGGTCTTGAAATTCACTGTCGACATAGTAGTGAGAAGGAATTTTATTGGAAGACCGTTGATCAGGACTGAAATTCTCTCAACATTGACTGGTGAGTCTGCATGTTTTTAGTCTTTTGAAAACAATAATCGAAATGTCTGGAATGATGAGATGGAATTTTAGGGGCCCGGGCTCAATTTTGGCATTCAAATTACCTTTTCGAATTCATCGGATCTGCATTGCTCTGGTGAAGTCAGCTGGTGGGAAGAATTGCATTGACGTATTAGAATAATTGTCACTCACATGTGCTATGAACTGGCTTTTTGTCTGAGAAGCCAGTCTGTTTTTAGCTGTGATTTCTTGATCATGAATGATGTCAAACTGCTTTTTTCTGTCGATCAGGACTCAAATTCTCTGACAATTTTGGCATTAAATATATCTTTCGAATTCATCGGAAATTCAGCTCATTCCGCATGAAAACACTGAGAAGAGAGTTCAAAACATCCTTCGCGCAAGTGTTTTCACGGGTTTTTTCTCGTTCAATTTGGAATTAATTTGCACTTTCAGCTTTTCTGAAATTGATTCCAAATTGAACTCGAAACCGCGTGATTACCTGTGCAAATCAAGTTTGGTTAACTGGCAAATTCCCGTCGTATTTGAAGGTCGAAATACACGGCAGGAAAAATGGCAGTAATGTTATGGTGTAAATTTATCTTTATTCCCAGAATAGTCTGATCAGTTGTAGCAACAATATTATTGAGGGAATTTTATTGCGAGCTAATATTTTTCATTCATCTGAGCTTGACTCGTCGGACGAAGTCAGCCGGTAGGGAGCGTTCGGATTGCATGGTGGGAACTGAGGAACAACGTGTGAAGAGGTGAAAAGGAATTTGATCAACGCCGATGTTCTCCCAACGTCGACAATTTATGTTTTGAGTGGTGAAAGTCACTACATGTACTCCCAGAATAGTTTAATCAGTCGTAGGAATGATATCGTGAGAATAATACTCGTTACTGGTAGTCGGGGATAAGCCTTCGTTATGCAGGTTCTCAAGTCCGATTAAGTCGGCAATTCTCATAAGATGTGTGTTGCATTGTAATTGCATTGTATTATTTCATTCTTAGAATTTATTGACACAATAAACAGTTTAGTGACTTGATGAGATCTGTCTTGCATTCTATCATTTTGTCAGAGAATCTTGAAAAACTGAGATCTGTGCCAATCGATTTCAGTAGCAAGCCACAATTTAAGTTTGTGATAAAAAATCAGGAAGTTGGTAATTTCATTTTTCCAGGCCGGAAAAATTTCCAGGCAAATATTTCCGAGCGCTGCCTGGGAACGAGGTTGATAAGCAAAATGGCGGACGTGTTTCTTGTAGATCACGGAAGCTGGCTAGTTAGTATTTCAGTCGCCTGAAAGCGCTAAATGTCCCTTTTTGCTGTCCGAGGAAAATGTCTTGAGTCGCAGAGAAGTTCGTGAGGGCCGTCGATGGATAAGCTGGCCGCCATTTGACGACCTGCCTGATGCCAGCATCGCAGGATCGCATGATATAGCACAATCGGAAGGTAGATTTAATAGTCCTGTAATAATTTGCTTTCGATTTAAGCAATAGAGCACTTTTTCCGTCTTTATATAGCCTCATGTAAACACGAGGAGGGCTGGGAGAATTCGAGACAGTTATGCAAACCCGAGGCACATACAGTCGAGGGTTCGTAACAACAAAAACAACAATTTATTTACCCCATAAACTTACATACATGCAGATAAATTATTCAAATAGATAGAGATAAAATAATATAACGGGGTCTGGCTGCCTGAAATAACTGAAAACTTAAAAGGGGCAGGCAGGCAGCATTACAATTTGTTTAGGATAATTTAGGTCGGACGGACACACATACATCACAATAGAAAAATATGGAAGGTAAAGCACAATAGTAGCAATATAAAAACCATACATTATTCGTTATTATTGCAAAACCATACAGTCACCAAATTCACACCCCAAGCAATTGACTTTGGAGTCAAACGCCCCTCCCCTCTCCCCCCAACGGGGGGTGAACTACTGCCACGTACACCTGCCCAACATACATACGTTTGTTCTCGAGCCCGCCTAGTGAAAAAACACCCTCTCCACAACTATTCTCGACTTGCTGCCAATTTTCTTGCAAAACCATACAGTCACCAAATTCACACCCCAAGCAATTGACTTTGGAGTCAAACGCCCCTCCCCTCTCCCCCCAACGGGGGGTGAACTACTGCCACGTACACCTGCCCAACATACATACGTTTGTTCTCGAGCCCGCCTAGTGAAAAAACACCCTCTCCACAACTATTCTCGACTTGCTGCCAATTTTCTTGCAAAACCATACAGTCACCAAATTCACACCCCAAGCAATTGACTTTGGAGTCAAACGCCCCTCCCCTCTCCCCCCAACGGGGGGTGAACTACTGCCACGTACACCTGCCCAACATACATACGTTTGTTCTCGAGCCCGCCTAGTGAAAAAACACCCTCTCCACAACTATTCTCGACTTGCTGCCAATTTTCTTGCAAAACCATACAGTCACCAAATTCACACCCCAAGCAATTGACTTTGGAGTCAAACGCCCCTCCCCTCTCCCCCCAACGGGGGGTGAACTACTGCCACGTACACCTGCCCAACATACATACGTTTGTTCTCGAGCCCGCCTAGTGAAAAAACACCCTCTCCACAACTATTCTCGACTTGCTGCCAATTTTCTTGCAAAACCATACAGTCACCAAATTCACACCCCAAGCAATTGACTTTGGAGTCAAACGCCCCTCCCCTCTCCCCCCAACGGGGGGTGAACTACTGCCACGTACACCTGCCCAACATACATACGTTTGTTCTCGAGCCCGCCTAGTGAAAAAACACCCTCTCCACAACTATTCTCGACTTGCTGCCAATTTTCTTGCAAAACCATACAGTCACCAAATTCACACCCCAAGCAATTGACTTTGGAGTCAAACGCCCCTCCCCTCTCCCCCCAACGGGGGGTGAACTACTGCCACGTACACCTGCCCAACATACATACGTTTGTTCTCGAGCCCGCCTAGTG
>CAXHUQ010001396.1:54900-74400 GCA_964020085.1 Micromussa lordhowensis | reverse complement strand
CACGCAAAGCCAGTTGTGATAAACGTACATGGATGTACCTGTATGCTTGATATTACCATGTCTCATCAATCTGTCATAATTAGTTAAGCTTTCTTTAATTTTTTAGTGCTTTCTCATAAACTAAAATGATTTCCACTAAAACTAGGATAACCACGTCAACTAATGTTGCCTTAATCACATTGGCATCCAGAGCCCTATATTTGCAAGTCAAGTGATCTATAGCTAGCTATACTGTTTGGGGGGGGGGCAGTTATTTAACTTTTCCCAAATCATGGTCAGATATGATTGGTTTTTGTAATGTAATTTGTGTGTCAGTCCCTCAGAAGTCTCAGAAAGATCCCCTCTCTCTTGAAGAACTACATAATGTAACCCCTTTAGCCAGTCTAGGCCTGGTGCACAAGGTTGTTTGGGCTTTAGGCAATGAGTCAGTCGAACTTCACAACCATCTGTTGTAATTAGACATCCTATTGTTGTCTCAGCACTCTTCTACAAAGCAAGGGGAGGGGAGGGGGGTGCTGACAGAAGGGGTGCTTATTTGAAGGGGCACTTGTTGAGGGGAGGTGCTTTGAGGATTTACATTATATAGATAGTCCAAAACAATTATTAAAAATCTGTATACCAGGCAACATCCCACGTGTCACTTGTATTTTCTTGGTACATGTATACACACAACCTTCTTGACCGAAGCATTGCCAAAAAAATCATGTAAGGGTTTCTGGCTCAAAAAGCGACTTTCTCAGACAAATTATTCCCAATCTTCACAGTGTCTCATTTTCTTAATAATTGCTTTACTTTCATTTATCGCATGAACATTTTCATCTTCTAATGCCTAGTGGTCTCTCTCCTTTTCTTTTTTGTGTTCCCTTTCCCAGTTTTTTTTAATGTTTCATTTTCCAATGCCGTGAATTCCTATATAAAAGCAAACCATCAGTTAGTAGCTTGGGAGAAGAAAAAAGAGAAAATGGTTTTCACAACAGGATTTCAGATTGTCAAATCTTACTTCTCAACACTTAAATCCTGCAACTGATAATAAACTGATAAATTGATAAATGTCATGAAGAACAAGTCATTGATAACAAAATATCTGCCAGTAGTGATTGTTTTAAAATTTATGCCATGTTATGCAATATATAAACTCCTCAAAAATCTTTTTTGCAACCTTGTAATATTAATATGCCCAAAATATAACAAGTTCGCTTTAAAGAGGCTTTGATATACACTTTCCCAAAGACTTGTCTGAAATACAAGTGACTCATAGGATGTTTCATGGTAAACCATTTGAAAGCATTACATACTGGTATTTATTCTTTTGCCAGATGGTCAGATAGTGTTCTCAAGACCTTCTTGGAAGCAGTCACTCGACATTTACCTTTGTGGCCCCTTTGTTTTGCACTTAGTACACTGTGCAGACCATCATATCCACCTCGAGCATGAATAAGTCGTAATTGCTGAAGATTTAAACCTGAACCAGCAATTTTTTGTGCCATTGCTTTTGATAGTACTTTCTTTGATACCATATCTTTGAAGGAGGGGAAATTAGTGGTCATCCTGGCATGATGTTGCAGAGATGCACAGACAAAGTCTACATGGAAGCTGTGCAGAGAAAGGACAGACTTCTGAGGTTTTAGATGAAGAAGCAGATCCCTTAAGGATTTCACATCCTCAAGGCCATTATGGGCATCGTATGTTTTGTTTAGGCAGCCCCTCACCAGTTCTTCTTGTTTGTAGGAACTTCTGTCTGGCAATAATGTCTTTACCATGGGCAAAGTGTCTATGAATCCTGTTAGTACTGACTGTAGCTCACTTAGCATGTTATTCGCTATTATTGCCTTGACCAAAATCCTAGAGTCAAACACTTTGCCATTATGGGCTATAAGGATAATTTTACTCTTAAATGACTTAAGGTATGTAATGAAGTCCTGTAAACATTCTGCTAGGGTAATGGATTTAACCAGCTTTGATTTGTATAGGAGCTGCCCAGCTACAATGGTCAGTTTGTTTGCTTGGGAGGCCTGTTTGGAAATTCCATTCTTGGGCAAAACATATCTATCAAAGGTCTGTTGTTGCCCTGCGCACTGCACTGCCGATAACTGGCAAATCTCTGCATTATTCAGACCTGCCAAAGAAGGACAGCAGTAAGTTATTATACATTTACTCTAAATAATAATATTTTTTCATTATCTTTTTTTTCTTAACAGCATAATTATTATTTAGTTGACATGTGATTTCAGTGTTTACCAAAACAGTGGTTGGCCAATCATGGTGTGCATTTATTTCTTTTGCTTGGAAAATCCACCAAGATCAAAAATTATTTAAAAGTATACTATAAGGCTAGTTATTGTATTCCAAACAAGTCATTAATTTCATGGAAACTTTGATTTTTTCCAGTTAAGAGGACTTTACAAGCAGTAGTGGAAAAGCTTAATAGGATACCACATTTGCTTCAAGCTGTTCTTCTGATTAAATTTTAAATGAGTGAACCTTCAAATTCCCATATGTGACTTAACTATTATTGTTACTATATTTAACAGTGTTAAAATTTAAAGCTTACAACAATTATTGTAATTGCATGACGGATCTCACACAAGAATAAACTGTACTTGTAAACTGTACAGTCATGTTTACGTCTCTTTGCATAAAAAAAACACACACGCACAAGAGAAACACAGACGTGCATTTACTTTGCTAAGGAGATGAACGGGTAGATCTACCTATATTGGAGGTTTCAAGATCAAACACAACAAGTGTTGAATTCTGGATATCAGATATACTCAGAGCGGTAGATGTTGGTGCATAATATGGAGTAGGAATGGATGCTACATCTGGTTGATCAGTACTAAACTGCACACCAGTCTGGTAGGTTGTTCCTTCAAGTACTGCTGCCTGGCCTGTCTCTGAATTTCTAGCTTTCTTCCTAACTATTCTCTTTCTTTTATATGCTCTAGTGCTCTCTCTCCTTTTTCTTTTCCTGTATTCCTTTTCCCGGTTTTTGTTGAACTTTAGAGTGACACTTCCAGGGGACAGATTATTTGCCTCATTGATCTAAAAAGATTATAAATCATTACCTGTATTCTCTATTTTCCAATTATTGCCCATAATTCACTCTGTTTGCCCCCAAATTTTGCATAAACTATTGCTGTGAAATGCTCTTGGGAATATGCAGACCTCCCAAGGGCATTTCACAACAATAGTTTATGCAAAAGTTGGGGCAAACAGAGTGAATTATGGGCAATTCTGAAAGTAGTGCACATTTCATGTTACTTTGGATACCTAAATATGTATGCTTGCTACCATTTGCTATTTGCAATGTACTGCGTGCAATTATCTGATACTGTGAAATACTTGCCCAGTTCATCTAAATTATACAGCTTCAGTATGTTCCTTTTTCCAATTTGTTTTGGCATAAACTTGTTCATTTCATCACACGTCTCCAAAGAAAAATTTTGAGTTTTATATTTTGATGCCATTAAAGGTAAACAGAAGGGCTGTATGGTTAGCATATAATTATACCCCACTTAGTTGATTTATATTTTTGTTTAGTCTGGAGTTGGATATTGTACCTTACATATTGTTGATTTTCCACTGTTCTTGGTTGCCACAGTGAATGCAACTCTACCCCTTAGGCTGGCAGAACCTGAAAAGTGTAGACGTTTAGGGGCATGAACTGACACTGAGTTATTAAAGCTTTCATTGGGTTGTGTTGACCCCAGTGGTGCCAGCTTGTCTGCATAACTTGCAAAGAGTTCAAAAACCTAAAAGATGTATGACAAAACAAGATTAGTTCTGTGTTGAGTTGTGTAACTTGTGTTTACTTGTAACATCATAATTTCTGAAGATGAACTGCTCAATAATAGTAACTGTTTACTTTACCTGTACCAAATCTGCCTTAAGGTCCTCTCCTTCAAGATCCTTGCCATGAGGTAATGACTGATGCCGATAACTTTCTGGATTTTGTTTGTACTGACACCATGAGCCACAGGAACTGTGGTCCCCAAAACCATGGCTTGGAATTACCTTGCAACCCTTTCGAATGCCCTCTGGATTGCCTTTGTTCTGCGTCAGGACATACCCAAAGCACTTGACAAGATAGTCAATGACAGTTTTGCTCAAAGCCTTGTGGCTGGAAGATATTCTTAGTAGGTGACCATGGAGCGCTTTCTTGGCATGTCCAATGTCAGACCAGACACTGATTTGATCACTTACATTTTGATGGATGTGGGAAATGGTGGTTGTATCTCCATCCATGATAATGTTGCCAACACTATATTGTATAGACTGGCCTTCCCCTTTTTTGTCTAGGTCCAGCTCTCCCGACAAGCACCTAGTAAGCTCAACACCCATAGATGGCTCCATTGACTTAGCAGAACCTACAATAAATTGGAGCAAAAAAAAATTATCAGATGTAACTAGCATCACAAATAATTATATAGAACTAGAAAATATCTGCAGTACCTCTGGTAACAGGTGGAATTTTGTATGCTCTGTGGGTGAGAGAGTGGCCAGCACTCAAGAAATGAGAAAATTTCTGCTGGGCAGGGATTTATTCTAAGGTAGGGGTCTCAATATCACCTATAACTGTACTTATACAGTTAAATCATCATGTTGGTAATTAAAAGTCACAAGCTACAAAGTTAACTTATATTTTGGAACTATTGTTTTATAATTTAACTGTTACTTGTGCTTCACTGGTCAGTTTTTCCTTTTTTGTACTTTTCATCACAAAATATAGTCAAACAGTGGCATAAAATTAAAGCCTTTTGTAACTATTGTGCAGGTGTCTGCCTATAACAATAAAGAGTCTTGTACCTAAAACCTGCAAAAAGTTGCATCTAACTAGACCAGAACTTACCTGTCCAGTTTTGTGAACACTGGTGCTTTCTTGGCGTTTGATTGGTTTTTCTGGCATGATCGCAGACCCTGCAATTTTTTGACCTCACGGCATAACTCAAAACTCCTCCAGTTCTTGAGCCAATCAGTGTCGAATGACCTAGCCATGAAATGCACACTTTAAGCATACTCCCAAAATCAGTCAAGAACCTGCATCAGCTTCCCATAAGCAAACACTGTTTGAAGCATTGGTGGATCAAGACCTCTTGAAAAGGCGGGGCCGCATAACTGTAATTTTATTTTTATTGACTCTATTGATTTTCTGTTGTGGAAAAATCATTTATTAATATTTGACAAAATTCTGTTGTAAAAAAACCCTGATGTTTTCATTTGTATAGCAGTAGCTTTTCATCCACTGTGTCTGGGGTGTAACCCAAATTTTAATCAAGAAATGAGAATGATTGATTGTTTGCAAATCATATTTTCAAAACATTCGTCGTTAGCTGTCTTTAATAATTGCAAAGCAAAAAAAGTCCCCGCATGACTCGATACAATACCTGACAAACTATTGTATGCTCTGCCAGATCCTCGCTTTTGCCAGCCGGCATCAAAGCTAGCGTTTATTTCTGCTTTGTTTCTGTAGCAAGGTAAAAGAGATTTGGTAAAAATTGGCTAATTCTTTGTCCGGGGACCCAGAGAGAATTATTTGGCGTCGAAACCACTATCTTTTGAACTTTTTAAATTGCTCAGAAGAAGTTTTGTACACATATTTTTTCCGAGATTTTCTTCCTTTAGTACACATAGACATTTGAGTATTTGTAAACTTGGGTGAGTCTGCATGTATCTCTCTCATTCACATAGTTCAGCTATAATTCCCATAATTCTGGGAAATTACACCTTGTTTTAATTTCAAAACTAAGAATGCATTTTTACCTTGTGGTCTCAGAAGGATTTGACTCCACAACCGCCTCCACCTCTCTTCTTATGGCTTCTGTGCAGGTCTCTTTTGTGACGTCCAAAATTCCCCCAATTGCCTCCTCCTCTCTAAATTTGTACGCTCTTTTCGAGAGCCATGGAATGTTGAGCGAGGTTAGAAACACATTCATGCCAGTGGCTCCTATTCCAGCATTTATCGATCCTTTGAAAAAGCGAAAGCAACGAAAAAATAGTTTCAAATTTTATCGGAAGTAATTGCACCATCTAGTAGCGGAGGTCACGCAACAATGTTTGTTTTTATAATTACATCGAAATATCTTCGCACGTGAGAAAAAGTTCACGGTTTGGGAAGTTGTGAACGAGCAAAATACAATCAAAAATTATATAGGGTTAATAATAATTTTAAATAGCGAGAAAAACTACTCTCAATAGATTTAATATGGCAAGTTGAGAATTTGATCAGGCGGCATCCCCAGACGCGTAACACTGGTTGCGTCTTCATAACATTGCATCGAAATGGGTTCGCAAGGGAAAGACTTCAAGGACTACTATAAGTTGTAAAGAAATAAATAAGAATAAAGGGAAGGGGAATGATAGTAAATTTCACGAACCTGTTGCTGCCTTTGTGTTAATGTCCCATATCGGTCTTCCTATACTCTTTTTAGTAGGACTGCGGTGAGTTTTCCCGGTCTTTACAGCATTAAGCTGTGAGCATTCCTCGCACTGAATGTAGAGAATTGACCCGAGACCCTGGGTCGTTTCGTCTACCGTATTTATAATGTTCAAGGTATTTTTACATTCCGAGCAACCCGCTTTCAACTGGTCAGCTAAAAAGCCCAGTTCCACAATTCTTCTGCCTTCTCTCCAGCTATATTTTGCGCGTTCAGGTGTCCGTTCTGGTAATTCCGTGCCATCGCTCGCAGCAATGTTTTTGGCTTTCGTTTCGCGTTCCGACGAACAAACTCGTCTACGCTTGTTTTTACATTTGTTTCTAATAAACTGGCCGTTCTGCTTTCTTTTACGGTTATTTACTGTAGGTGGCATACCATCCAACTTTTAATTTGAAACAAGCGAAGTCACGAAAATATTTCAAACTCGCGGGACGGGACTCCAGCGTCATCGCGCAAGCTATGTATCGCGTGATGCGCAGAAAATGTGCGCATAAACAATAGTAGGCACCGTCCTTAACTAAAGGTTTTTTGAATTGGCATGCTTCCGAGGCATATCAGGCTTGTGTGCTCTCGACATGGGTATTTTAGCTCAAGTCTCGCCAAAATATGAAGCATGGCTTGACCAAACTTGCCTGACATGCCTTCAAAGCATAACAATAAGGCATGATTAGGTATAAAAAATTAAATTACTTACACTCAATTAAAGTAGTTTCAGTACTTACAAACAACTTAGTTCTATTCAAATGTCTCAAGGGATAACTATTATACTACCTCTGATTGTTCTGAGTTATGTTTAGTTTGATATTGTGATTATAATAATCCATAATTTCGCAGACAGCACTGCTTTGTCTTGTGCCAAGCTGATGTGGGAAATGGGAAGCAAGAATCCTGTTAAAGTTATAAAAGGTATCAGTTATTGGAAAATCAATTGTTTTGTTTTGTTTTACTTATTATAAGATTCTAGACTATTATGAAACTTAAAGCATCATGATCACACACTCATATTTATTATCAAATATATTAGACATATCAATGGTCATGGTCATAACACAAGCTGGGTGCAAATGAGAATTCCACAGACTTTAAGTATTAAACAGGTCACTTCCAAGTTACCTTCTGCCTCTGTTTCAGAACGAGTCTTGATGCAAAACCTTTCAAGACATGAAAATGAGTTTGGTTTGTAGCAAAATGAACCCTTAGGTGGAATACATTTTCATACGAATGGTTTTGCATGAAGACTCATTTCAATACAAAGACAGAAGGTATCCTGGATATGGCCTCTAATTTAACATCAACTTCATTGCCATATGAAAGTATGTACTGCTCAATAAAGAGGTAGTGAATGGTATCTAGAAAGTGATTGGGCCTTGGAAATGTTTTATCTGATCTCAGAATCCGTTGTGACAACTCTCTGTTTTCTCAATTTTGCATGTTTCTTTCTGTCTGAAAGTTTAAATAAAGGACTTCAATGAAGCCTTATATGGTCACACACTTGGACTTCATCCACAGGTTTAAAGTTAGACTGCAAGCAGGCTAACCTGCACAGGCGAGCAGGAAAGAGCGAGTCTGCAAGCAGGGAGGGGTCTGGTGAAGAGACTCCAAGCTAGTTTAAAGTTTATGACATTAAGATATAGTGTTTAATTATTTCTCTTGCTATTTATTTTCAGGTGGATATGAGGAATTTTCGGCATTGTACCCATTTCTTCGTACTCAGAAGATCATTTACATGCCCAGGGTAAGTTTGTGCACCATGCAACTTAAACTCTTTTAAGGTGGCTTGAAACAGTTCCTGTACTTTCCAAGACTTAGAGTTTGATGGATCATTATATCCGCTCTATATCAGTTGATACCAAACTCGTGGGATCTCAAAACTGCCCAATCATTGACTTTTTGCAAAAAGTTGCATGTTATTATGCTGATTACAATTCAATAATAAAAAATGGGGGTCACCAAGCTTTTTTTTGAGTTATAAGCACTTAAAGTTAAATTTAAGGGTGTTTTTTAGCAGGTCATATTGTTCCTATGGTAACCTATTGTACCACAAACAGTAACTTGTTCACCAATGATTGGGCTGTGTTTAGATACCATGATTTTGGTATCAACCCTATAGTATCAACCGATAAAGAGTGGTTATAAATGACCCAGCAAACTCTAAGTCTTGGAAAGTACTGGAAACTGTTTCGAGCCTCCTTAATTTGGCCTCCATGCATCTTCTCACAATTTCCAAAATGGATTTGAATTAATGAGCAGCATTGAAAAATTTCATCTCAGTGATGTTCTATTAGAACTAACTAGTAATAAGAGATCTTCTATGCATCTCTCAATCTTTGTCTTCCAGTGTGATCACAATGTTGATTCGTGGGATCATGTTTACTGTAGGTAGTGTTGGCCAACACGATGGGCTGATATAATTAGACCAACACTCATTCGATACGTCAACCAAGAGTATCAGTGAACACTCGGCTGATAAGCTGTCGATATATCAGCTGACAGTGGGTCAAGTATGGGTCCAGTATTGATTGAATGTTGATCAAGTATCAGCCAATATGTCAGCCGTTACTCAACTGACACTCAACTGAGACACATATTGGCTGACATATTGACCGATACTCAACTAATGACCAACCAACTGACACTTGATCGATAGCTGATTGATAGTTGGCTGAGTGTGTATATTGACTTGATTGATATTTGATGGCTTGTCTGCAAAAATTAGTCGACTCTTGAGACCGGCTAGCTGTTGACCGAGATGGTGATCAAATGTTGATCAAGTGTCAACCCAGGTGTTGCTCAAGTGTGGATCGGGTATGGATCAAGTGAGGGTATTGAATGATTGGCACTCAACTTCTTATGCCTTTAGTGCACATAAGCCTGGAGTATGTACCAGTCTGCAGCAACCCACCACCTGCATCCCATCCAAAATATAATAAGTTAATACATGTAGTTAGTAATTTAATATTTTTATCATAATGAAATTATGTCAATTTATTAATAGGAGCTAGACCTCATCGACACTTATCCAGTGGAGATTATATCTGGTTTCTTGTATGTGGCAACATTCCTACAATCTCAGGCAGCAAGACTCATCAAGGATCTCAAAGTCAAGGCAAATGTGATAGTTGGAAACGAAAATGACACAATGTAAGTGTCTTGTATACATGTAGTATACCAACCAACCCAACCCAGTGTTTTGATGCCTAGTAACTGTTAAATCATTTGTTTTAATGTCTAATCGTTCATTAAGCTAGCTTGAAATGATAATTTTGCAACATTTTGAGACCTTGTTTTGTAATTATATTGGCATAATTTTTGGGTGCAGATTTGCTGTAGAGGGTATGACACTGGGTAAAGATGAGAAGAGAGTCAAGCAAGTTCTGACAATACCAATTGGCGACAATGGTGAAGAGGATCTCTACTCACACCTGTCTGACATTATTCATTTCATTGGTAAGAAAAGAGAATATGGAAGAAAGGGTATCATCCAAACCTTCACAACAGACTCTGTTTTGAGCAGTTAATAATGTCACCTTTTTCCACTCCTCCACTGACGACCTCCAGCAAGAGGTTCCTGACCACCCCTGTGGGTTCCACTCAAGCATCTGTTGGGGGTGTCAGATGCTGACATCCGTAGTGTACCAGCTGATCCAATTCTTCCTTTATCCCATAATTGTTATGTTTCGATTCTTGTTCTGTTCGATATAAATATGCTATGCTTGGAACAAATTTCTTTAAAGCTTTATGCATATGCATATGCCATCTTTTCTTTCCAGCAGTATAATTGTGGTTGTATTTATTTATTAGGAATGGATTCCTCCTGTAATAAAATGTTCCCATCCCCTATTCTTGACTGTGCTGCGTTGGAAAAGTAGAAGCATCATATGACTACTCACATATGTACTGTGTGACAAAGGAGACAATCTTTTGCCAGCCTGCTATCCTGATCAAGATTAATTCTTTGCTTGCATTTGCCTTTCAGATGATTGTCAAACAAAAGATGGCCGAACAGTTCTGTTGAGTTCAACATTGGGTATCAGTCGCAGTGTGGCTGTAGCGGTAGCTTATTACATGTGGAACAAAACAGTCTCCCTGAAGGTGACATTGCTTTTTCAAACAATAATAATTAACAATTATTGGACGAGGTTGAGCAAAATACTGTGATCTGCGAGACAGTGACAAATCACAATATTTTTGCGATAACCAAGTTCAATAATTGTTTAATCATTCGATCACCAAGTTTGTTTTCATTTTTAAATCATTCTCCAACAGCTCAGGTAAGAGCGTAATTTCAATTACGCATGAGCAGAATATTATTTGTAGCAAAACAAATTTAGACGCTATTACGCATCTGCAGACCATTATTTGTAGGCAGTTATTTGCAGGTCACGTGGTGGGCTCTTGTCCAATGAAAAAAGAAGGCAACAATGCATCAAATGATGATTATTATTATAGGCCCTTTCCTTTAGTTTGCAAACTCCTTTGAACAACCTTACTTGCGAATCATGAAAGCTGTCCACATCTATTACCATCTTCTAGGCTTGTAATCGGAACATAATCTTTTCATACCAATACTAAGTACAGAAAACCTTGCTCAAAGAGAAGCTTTTATGTGGAACAGTTTGTCATCCCAGCTTGGACTCCCATATACAGGAACTTGGTACCTCTTAGGGTTTTCTTTGAAATTTCTGATCAGCTCCCCCATCATTTTTACATGGGAGTATCCTCCCTGGGCCAGAATTTGACATGGAAACGTGTGGCTGATATTCCTTTGAGTATCTGCCACATGTACAACCTGTGATCAGGTGTCCAAATGAAATAGTGAACCCAGCACATTAGCAGCCTTGGGGGCTACTCTGCAAAGTTCTATATGGGGAGGCTCCGCCCCGAAGCCAAACCCTCTACCCTTTTGTACACCATTTTGACAGAAAAGGTGCTCCTTTCATATACCTTTAATTATAAAAGGAACCTTCTTCGCATACTTTTGTAATATAATATTTGAATAAATCACAGAAAAAAGGAAGTCTTCTTCTCATTTTCATCTATTGCCTAATATATAAAATGATCCAGCCATAATTCCAGCCAAATTAGAATGAAGTAGCAGGAGGAAATCATAAAGTAGGTGGTGCACTCTTGGGCCTCGTTAAAGGAGGCCACATGTGGAAGAGTCCCAGAGTGGCTTACCCCCTCCTGAATGAATGAAAACCTTTATTAATCCGATTCCCTCCTGCATGGGAGGGGATGGGATGAAGGCCCCTCTTTTCGAAATGATTGACTGAAAGGCCCTTCAAAATAACTAAATGACAGATTTCCCTATCTTTTCATGTGCCTCAACTTGTAAAATCCCTACCCTTTTATAAACCTGAAGACTGAAAATGGTTCCCCTTTTGGGCGGAGCCTCCCCTTATAGGCCATTATAGGGAGTACACCCAGATTAGTAGCTATGGGCAGGTGTTTCAGCCTTGTTAGGCCTCATCAGCATGACATGGCTAGTACCAGGGTTCAAGGTCTCCAGGAAAAAAAGAGCAAGTGATCAACCTCGTTCCCAGGCTTTTCCCTTAGAGATTGAAAAAGCCCTGAGAACGAGGTTGGCAAGTGATGCAAAAATGGTTTCACTTGTGGGATGTGGCTGAAGAATGGCAAACTAAAGTATAAGGTACTTGTACTTTGTGCTTGTTGGCTGGGATCAATGTTAAGCCCTGGCCAAACGATCACAACACTTCAACACAACATATCGCAACATTGTTGGCCCAGCATTTGCAAGCTCTGGCCAAACGATGGCAACATTTAGACACAACATATCGCAACATTGAAGACATGACTAATCATCGCAGTGATACACAACTTAAGCAGTTGTGAAATTAAAGCCTGAAAAAAATTCAGGCCTGAACAGGATTCAAACCCATGCATGACCTCTGCGATACCGGTGCATTGCTCTGGTCACATAATTTGTGAGTTCATAGTATACTTGTAGAAGGTGAAGAATGCAAATGAATATATGAAAGATCATGTATTTGAACTGCGGAGAAAGAAGAAGACATGATTGATCATCGCAGTTATACACACAACTTAACCAGTTGTGAATCGAAATAAAGGCCTAAAAAAAATTCTTCTCTCTATCATGTTAGGGGTCTAATGGGGGCGGGGGGGGGGGGGGGGGTAGGGGTATGCTGCCAGCTTCCCAAACCCCTTACCCTAAGCCTTTTTATGACTAAAATCTACGATTTATAATCTGATCAAACATTTGGTACCCTATTTATGACCTGCTCCTTAAATCAATGGCCTGTTTTAGACCCCAGCCTTATAAGTAGTTCACTATTTAAGACCAATGGTCTTATCAGTAATGATGAAACTGTAGTTTCTAAATAACATACCCAATTTAAGTCTAGAGTGCAAAACCATATCCTTTTTATGACCAAAATGGCCAAAATCGATACCCTATGTTAAAGACCAAAACTACTGAAAGGCCATACCCTTTGGGGCCGCACATACCTATGTAGCTGATATAAGGGAGTAGCCCACCCCCTGGGGAATAACTACACTTATGACGGTTTGTTTTTCTTTCAGGATGCGTACACCCACATGAAGAAATGCAGAGAAAACATGCAACCAACAAGAGGCTTCATTGAACAGTTGTCTCGCTGGGAAGAAAAGATGTTTGGTTCTATTGTCACTGACATCAGTGAACCAGAATATTAGCAAGCAATGGAAAACAATTAACTTACTTAGAAAACGTTTAACTTTTCGTATTCCGAAGTTAGTGTTCTCTTTAATTTTTAATAATGGTTGACACTTTGTAAATATAATTTATTGGAGTTATGCATTCGGTATGTTCAGGGATGAATTAGTCTTTAAATTGAGATCGTCTTGTTCAATTTGTTAATTTTTGCGTTCGTTCAGTTTACATTGCGCGCTCACTTCCTCTTCTCCCTTCAACACCTTCTGTTGGCAGACTCCAAACACTCGTCCCGGGTGGTTGTTTCTTCACTATAAGCTCGGATGCATCTCGAGGGTGGGGGACTCTCATATAAAAGGGACAGGGGGTGCTCCTCATACCTTTTAGGGGTTAAGAAAGCAGTTTTGGTACCTCTCAGGGTGTTTGCATTGGTCTACAGCGGGTGCTTTTGCTGTACCGTTTAGGGTATTGTGCCAAAAAAGTATGAACCATAGTAATTTTTACTTGATATCCAGCTGATCTTTGCGAACAAATGGAAGGGAATGTGCTGTTTGTAGACGTTTGCGGGGTAGCTTCTGAACTAGGCTGTTCCAGGCTTTCTGTCAGTAGGAATGCCCGAAAAAGTGGGCGGGTGATGAGCAGGATCGGCGAAGAGTGATCTGGGAGAGAAAAGGAGAGGGTTTGATCTCTCCTTTTTCTCTGCCAGACCCCACTCATCGCTCGGCCTCTTTTCCGATCCTCCCCACTGACTGATAGCCTGGAACAGGCTCCCCATGGTTGCCCCATGAGCCCGAATGAAATGAGCCCGCCCCGATTGCTTTGCTCTACAAATTCTTCAGTTTCGTACTCGTCGACTTCATTTGCCTGCTGGATTTTTTTCCCTTCCTTGCCAGGAGCCTGTTCGCAAGCTATTCGTGGGGGAGGTAGATTGCGTGACTAGCCCAAAGAATGTCTGCTGAGGAGGCTAGTCTCGGATCGGCATTGCTCCAAAACCTACCATACAACGCATGAGGAAATTTTCACATTTGATTTGTTTGGGTGAATTGCATTTAGAGCAAAATTGAAAAAAAAATCTGTTAGACAGATTTTTATTTTACTTTACATGAATACTAAATCAGAGCCAATTTCTAATTCCTGAAATTTTTAGGAGCTTCATTTTGGTCATTTAATTTGTTGATGTTTAAATATTGTAAAATGCTAAAAGAGTTAAGCAAACAGTAAATAGAGAAAGCAAAACATCTTGGAACATTTTTTTTAAAACGAGTTAGAAGTTGGGTTGTTATAATCCATCAAAACTGTAACCATAAACAGTGGGGGGGGGGGTTGGGATGAGCAGGGATACGTGGCGGTAACCCTGGAACAAGGAAGACAAGGATGAAGGTACGGGAAGCGGGAGAGGAGGGGGTCCCCCACTAAACGGGGTAACCCGAACGCCCGGTCGATGCTCACACGATCTCTCCCGTGAAAGACTGGAAGGGAGGGCATGCGCACTGTCTAATTTCTCCGTTCTCGGTCTGTAAGATCATGGATGGTAAGATCTCCACAAATTTTAGAGCTTTCAAGATGTTTTCAAGAACCGCTTTCCGTTTACAGGGCGCGAGCAAAGCTATAAGAAGTTTCTCAGTAGCTGCTCAGGTAATTACTTTGCTTAAATTATGGTGAGTTTTTCGAAAAGACCTGTCAACACTTTTAAAGGTCCGTGCTTTAAGCTTGAGCTTTCTTTTATGATATGATTTGTAGAACCAACAGAAAGTTGCTGTTCTCGGAGCTGCTGGAGGAATTGGCCAGCCTATGTCACTGCTAATGAAACAGCATACGGCCATTAGCCATTTGGCTTTGTACGATATCGTCAACACACCAGGTATTGGACAAAGGTTTTATGCATGGGATATTGTTAAATTTAAATCAATAGGCCTTATCACGGTTTCCGACGCCATTTTGACGGGTAGGCAAAGCGGTCAGAAATTACAGTGTTTGTATGGAAATCCGATGGCAAAGAACTTTTTCCAAAATCGAATTTTACACAAATTGTGAATCGCAATGTTAAAATATCAGGTGGAAGATTGTATTCACCAAGTTTGAAGGTTGTAGTTTAACTAGAAGACGCTCAGTTAATTTTTATAATTTTCCATACATTTGTCTGTAAATTTGGCTGGGAAGATGCGGCGGCGCCGAAAAAAAAATTACAGACAAATGTATGCTAAATTATAAAAATTAACTGAGCGTCTTCTAGTTAAGTTACATCCTTCAAACTTGGTGAATACTATCTTCCACCTGATATTTTAACATTGCGATTCACAAATAGTCCTTTCCCAGGATAAACCGCGCGCAATGGAGACTGGGCTGAATTATCGCCAAGGCGAGGCTGTGGTAAGTACAGATCTTCCAACGCGTAGCCCAACGCGTGCAAAAGTAATGGCGGAGTTTGTCGATGCCAACAGCGATCAGTTCCATAAAGCCTGGAAGAAGCTTGAACTACAGCAATGGCTAAAAAATCACGGACTAAAAGTGTCAGGCACTAAAGGGGAGCTAGTGGCCAGAGTGGAGAATGCGAAACGAGCTGGAGTGACCCCGGCCGGCGAGTCACGAGTCCGGGTCCCTCGAGGTACTTTGTATTGTTGTGTGCCATTATGCCACAGTTTTAGATGAAAAGTTGTAAATGGAAAGCCAGTGAAATTGCATAGACTGCCCCTTGACTTACAACTGAGACGACAATGGATTAGGAAGTTACAAATTGTTCGCAAAAACTTAGTTCCAAAAGCCGGAACACGCGTATGCAGCCTTCACTTCAAAGGTTCTGATGGCCCGAAACCCTGGTGCAAACTACCTACAGTATTTCCTTCGAAGCCACTGCCAAAGTCTCCCACTATAAAACGGCCATTGCCCGACAGGTCAAAAGGCATGCTATCGAAACCTGGGCTAAAAGCAAGAAAACGCGTATGCCTTGAAAAACGTTTTAATAGATTTGAGGATAGTTTCCACGATTACTTACCTTTAAGCCCGGTAAGTATATCTGCAGACATTGTGAAGGAAAAACAAACAGATACCGGCGTGCAGTTTTGCGCGAGTTCTGAGGACAAAAATGTCCAAACCGAGAAAACAACATGTGAAGTTGGGGTGCAAGTAAATCTTCCTTTGTTGACAGCGGAAAACCTTGAAGGTAACAATGCAAAGACTAAATTTTACACAGGAATTGTCAATTTTGGAACTTTAATGCTGTTATTCAATAGCATTGCTAAAGTAGCTGTCAAATTAAACTACTGGCAAGGGAAGGATTCTTTAAAAGAGAAATCCTATCTGACAGATGAAGGGAGGCAAAAACCTGGACCCCAGAGAAAAATGAGACTGATTGATGAATTCTTAATGGTGATGATGAGACTTAGGCTGGGACTTCTAGAGCAAGACTTGGCGGATCGTTTTTGTGTCTCAACAAGTACAGTGTCTCGTATCCTAATTACTTGGTATGCTATTCTTGCTGATCATCTAAGGCATTTAATTACTTGGCCTAGTCGTGATGTAATTGCATCAAGGATGCCACAATGTTTCAAAAAATTTCCTTTTACTCGTGTGATTATAGATTGCACTGAATTTTTTATAGAGACTCCATCATCTTTAGTAAATCAGTCGATCACATATTCTAGCTACAAATCTCACAATACCTTTAAGGTACTTGTGGGTATTAGCCCATCAGGGGCAGTAACATTTCTGTCACAGTTGTGGGGTGGCAATGCTTCTGACAAGCACATTGTGAGAGAATCGGGACTGCTTAATCTACTAGAGGGTGGGGACAGTATCATGGCAGATAAAGGATTTGATATTGATGATTTGCTTAAACCACTAGGTGTAACACTTAATATGCCTCCAAAAAGGGATTCTAACCGTCAGCTGACAAGGAAGGAAGTTGAACAAACAAGGCGAATTGCGGCTGTACGAATCCATGTTGAAAGGAAAATGGAGCAAATTAAGAATTTCAGGATTTTACAGGGGACTATTCCTGCTACAGAATGGAATAATGCAAATAATATCGTACTTATTTGTAGTGCTTTAACTAACCTTGAGCCCCCCTTAGTTAAATGACTTTCAATTTAGTAGTACAATACAAGACATTGAGTAAGTAAGTGGAAGCATTGTTGACAATAAATTCATTTGTTGAAACAGTTTGGTTTACAGTTTATTGTGAACAATAACAAACCAGCTGACAGCAGTATATAGGAAAAAAAAACAGTTATAAAAAAGGAAAAACTACTTGGTCAGGGGAATCCCCCTTCTGACCCTCTCAGTTAGAACTTCAGTTACTATGGCCACCTTAAAAAATTCCACCAGTTTTGGAAGCATCTTCTTCTTCCAGAATGTTTCATCAAACTTAACCCTTATTACTAATAAACTTTTGAGTGTCCATATCACAAAGTCGCATATCTTTAGTTTGCAAAGAGCCATTAGACCCTGAATTTGATAGTAGTAAATTGATGTTTTCTTGAGTTTTACCTTTCCCTTTGAATTGATGTAACAAAAAAAATTTTTGTCCTGTGCTGCAACTCTAGGAGTTAGGAAACGCCATTTATAAGGACACTTAATTTCAAGTAATCGTTGATATTCCCTGCAACCAGGGCAGTATACAAACCCATCAGGGCTTGCACCAAGAAAGGGAAGATCTGACTGAACTACAAGGCCCCTTTCCATGACAGTGAGTCTCTTGTGACCCTTTTTCTTCATGAATTTAACATATCTCTCTTTTGCTACCGACTCATGCTGAGACCCCCATTGTAGGGGTGCAGGTTTTGAGCGGAGAGACCCATTAGATTCTTGTTTGTAACCCATTATTTCTCTTACAACATTATCTGGAGGTGTTGTTGGCCTCATCTTACAGATTCGACCAAACTGTGATGCTGTTATTCTCCCTTTCCTGGCTTGCAACCATTTAGGATTGACACTTTGTCCACGAGTACTGATTTCAATCAGCTCTGCCTCGACCTTTGACATTTTCAGTGATGCAAAATAATTATTTCTTTTTTCTTTAAATTCATCTGAGGCATATTTAAGGTTATCACTTAATAACTCTAAATTTCTGGGAGGAAATTTTTGTGGTTCATAGTGTTTAGCAAATTCCTCAACATCAAATTCCGATGTTACGACCTCTTCATGTGCCCTGATGTTATCATCACATGCAATGGCACCATCACATGAAACAACATTTTGCCTTTCTGTTACTGTAAAAATTACACAGTCAGGATTCACTGACTGTAAGTTATCCAGAAAATTAGGGAGGAAAGAGTTGCTGACAGGAGCACCTGCCTTGTACAGCCCTGTTTTAGGCGTGGCTGCCAGCCTGGGCTTTAATTTTGCCATACTGATGTTTCACTGGTTGCAAACTACTTATTCGCTTGGGGCTAAGCTTTCTCTTTCGGGCCTTGTTCCATTCACATGGCAGTGAAGTACAAGACACCTCCCCTTCATTTGTCACTTTTACATAGTCTTCAATTGCAAACAACAATGCTGCGATATGATTACAAGCTTCTCCTAACCTACAATGAAAAAAAGAGAGCATCTTTTATAAACTTACAACTAGCTTCCTAATTCCTAAAAAGAAACAGCCAGACAATGTTTCTGGTCCCAGGCATGAAGAAAATTCAAATATCCCTACCCCCGGGACAGCAAGATAATTCAAATACCCTACCCCTGGGCCAAAGCGATTGATCAAATCCCTGCCCTTTGCCCTCCCCCCCCCCCCCCCCACCACACGCCGGCTAGACATTGATAGGTGCATAAAGTTCCTTGCAAAGCAACTTACTCGGCTATGCAATTACAATCGGCTGAGAAAACGTTCGCAGTGTCTTTAACCATTGATATCCAGGTGTTGTACACTCGATTAGTTTTCATTGATGGTAATACTTTGGCCCTGGTAAAACAGTAACTGCTTCTCTCGTTAATGAACGCAAGCTCGATGTCTTGAACATGGCCATCTTTGAAAAATTTGTAAGCTTTTAGCTGCTTGAAGCATTGCATGTCCTCGTTCTTGTAGAACTTACAACTTCCAAAGACGAGATAGTTCATTATATCTTTACTTGTTAGACGAGGAAGTCTTGATAAGTCTTTTGTCCACGATCTTAGATTCTTTGGATCAGGGAGAGTCTCTGTAGGCGTACTCAGCTTTTCTGCAGCTCGTTTTGTAATCTCCTCATTTTCACGGGCAGCTCTTTCGACCACTGTCTCAACTCCCGCTCGTTTCGCATTCTCCACTCTGGCCACTAGCTCCCCTTTAGTGCCTGACACTTTTAGTCCGTGATGTTTTAGCCATTGCTGTAGTTCAAGCTTCTTCCAGGCTTTATGGAACTGATCGCTGTTGGCATCGACAAACTCCGCCATTACTTTTGCACGCGTCTGAAGATCTGTACTTAC
>CAXHUQ010001396.1:26200-52200 GCA_964020085.1 Micromussa lordhowensis | reverse complement strand
ATTTTATTTCCGTCTAATTCATGTTTTTTAGCCCTAAATTTACTTTAGGCATGTTTTAGCGCAGTGTCCAAAATTTTTTCTGAAAATTGTCTGAAATGAGGGGAAAAGTGTTGAAAATTAAACGTCTGAAATAAAATGATTTTATCCAAAATTTTAATGTCTGGAATTTTTTGCAAGTAATGTATTAGCAGATTAATTAACAACTGACATGTTTCTCTTGTGTTCAATTTTAAGGTGTTGTTTCAGACATCAGCCACATTTGTATGCCAGCCAAAGTATGTATATCATGTTAACTTGAGGCAGTGTGTATATTGGTTTTGAGTTCTGTTGCAGCCTTGTGATGTGTAGTTTTCTCTCACTTCTAACTCAGTGTTTTATGGTTACTGTTCTGTTTCTGTCTGCATTCTGTAACTTTACTAAAATGTTCTTTTAAGTATGGATGCCCTGTTTTTCTTGTCCCTTGTAGCCAAACACTTTCCAACAGAAATACAGACACTATACCTACCTAAGAATCTGTGAAACTGGATTTTTGCATTACCAAGTTCTTTTAAAAGCCAAAGAAATTTTTTTTACCATTGACTGAGAATTCACAGATGATCTCAGTTGAAGTGGTGCATGGAAAAAGCCCCAAAGTGACTCAGTCGATCTCATGTCAATGTCTCCTTTTTTGTGGAATTAGAATGAAGCAGAAATTAATTTGCCAGGAGAATCTTGCAGTCTGTCAGATGTCACTTAGGATCTTTTTCCCTGCAACCCTTCAACAGAGAGCCTCTCTATCATGTCAACTTGGAGTTAATTCACTTGTGTTTAGTTGCCTCTCTGACTGATACTGTGTTAATTAAAGGTTACAAGTCATCAGAGTCCGGATGACCTCCAGAGTGCCTTAGAAGGCTGTGCAGCTGTTGTTATCCCTGCTGGAGTTCCAAGAAAGCCAGGTACACAAATCTTGTTATATTTACTTGAATAAGCGCTGTGGTGCCTATTACATTTTTCACCCCTCAAAGGCGGCACTTATTTGAGGACAGCACTTATTTGGGGCAGCATTACTTTAAAAAATAACCGTGACAAAGATTTTTTTCAATTCCATGGCGGACGTAAGAAAACAGTATTGCAAGAATTTTAAACAGAGAACTTGATTGGCGAGTGGTGAAAGATAATCATTTTGAATTGAAGAACATTGCTTTTGGTGAAAAAAAATCCCAATGGTGTGTGCAGTCCACCACTAAATAAATAAATAAAATAATTAAAAGATTTTTATAGTCTACCACCGTCTCAGAGAATTGCAATATAAAACAATTTTCCTCTTTGCCTCACTAACAAGTGTGATTATTGTGTTTCAAAGCTGGAGTTTAGATGGAATTCACCAAAGAAAATCAAAGCAGGTTTCTGGGGAATAATTTGTTATAATATATCAGTTATTTGTTCTTTGAACGATGCAATCAGTGGAATTCTGATGTATTAACATGCACCAACAGGCTTCACAAGCCTGCAGTTTTTGCTAGCAATGTCACTGATCATATGCTGGTAAGGGCAGGCTGATATGATAACCATAAAAATTGTTAACCTTAGTCTAAGAAAGGTTATGTCTCGCTCCTCTAGGCATCTTGGGATGAACCAACTCAGACAGTTGTAATGCACCGAGGAGCCGAACCTTCTCTCCTTCAAAGCTTGGCACTGCAATTAGCTGATAAGGTAAAATCTTAACTACTGTAGTCTATAAGCCAGGGGCTTCATTAAGGGCTAGGCACTGGCAAATTGACCCACTATGAAGACAATTTTTTGTTTGACGACCTGGTGGAAAGTTTTTCTTATAAAGAATTCCAAGTTTTCAAGTAGTCTTGCCCACCCGTGAATAGCAGCTGCCATGCTGCTGAAAACGTTAATGAAACCCCTGCTATTAGTTTTTCAACCTATGTACAGCTTATTGAACAGCTTTAATCCAGAGTGTTTTTGACATGTTTTCAGGTCAGCACTTTGGTAGAAAACAATGAACGTATTTATGACACAAGACATGGAGGATTTGTTCAGTTCAAGGACAGGCAAGGTACAAAGTGCTTACAATACTTCTTTTCCTCTTGGTAAAACTCACAAATAAATGTGTATTGCATGTGCTTTTTCAGGGGTCTCTCACAATATTCTACATAAAGTGTTTAAAGTGCCCCTGTGACAAAAGTGACCCGAGTTTTAATCCTTGATTTAAAAAAGGCACCTGTTTATTTTAACTGGAACTTTCCTATTTAATGAACCACCATTACTAAATTTATGTTCTTGAGAGAGCTGGATAGAGCTGGATCGAGGAGAAAATGACGTCAAAGGCTCACTAGTTTAAGAATGCAATGCGTGTGTACGCTGCAGAATTAATATGCAGCACGGGAGTTTTGGGCTTTCACACTTTTAAACTCGCAATTTGCATACATAATAAGCTGCGTTCACACGCTGAAATTTTAAGCTGGTGAGCCTTTGACGTCACTTTTCCCGGATCCAACCCTCTGAGGTCAAATCGGTCAGGTTTGAACGTGAGTAATGGCGGATCGTGAAATCCAAAACTTGCACTCAAAGTAAACGGCCTTTGGATAAAAATGAAAGGTCAGAATTTTGCCAGTCAAGTGTTAAGCAGACACACTTTCAGAATCTCAAGAAAAAAAGGAAGTGATTTTTTTGATCACAGGGGCACTTTAATGTTTGATTTGTTTGCCTGTGAAAAGTTCACTGGTGTGACAAAAGGCTTGGGAAAGGCAAGGACCCTCTCTGGACCAGTGTTTTTTTCAGCTAAATGGAGTGTTAGTGTAATAGCAATGTTTCTTGTTTACAAACATTGACATCATATTTCTTTTGATATTCAAATTTGCCAGCCACTGAACAATAGCATGCATTGTTTCAACAGCCAGTAAACCTCTGGTTGGCACGATAATAACAACTGGTGACGTAACGAGAAACATCGCTATAGACATGACCCATATAATCAATGAGTATTTTTGGGAAGGCTTTCTGATTTTTAATGCTTGCCTTGCTACTCTCTACTCACTTCCAGGTCAAGGCCGCTATCGTCGACAAAATCAACAACATTATGATCGACAAGACAGGCCGGAAAAGCAGGACAGGCAAGATCGGTACAACTGGCAGGAGAGATATGGTCGCCAGTATGACCGGCCTTACCAACAGCCACAGACATAATCATCTTATTGATCTGGAGACAATATGCATAATTTAATCAAGGAACATGGCAGCACTTGTTATGGCCTCTCTGTGATTGAAGCTGATATTGCCCTTGTTAGCAACTCTGATGAATTTAATTACACATCAACTAAAATGAACAATGGAATCCCAATTTCTTGATCCTGTTATACTAGGAAGATAAAAGTTGTTTGAAAAATTGAGAGCTCCAGAAACTGTGTGTGGCATTGATTTCCACTAAATAATACTAATACTAGTAATAATCAAAACTATAACAAAATTCTCAAACGCGATTGGCTATCAGCAGCCTGATTTGAGCATTAATTGGACAGTTGCACACGTCATACTTGTAATTGGACAGTACGCGCCATTTTGCGCACGCTGTTTCGGTGCACTTTGTCGAGTAAACTGCTTGGTTTTTCAACATTCATAACAACGTTTTAATATCGTTCAGCGCTCAATCGATGCTTTGTCCCTTTCTCGAATTTTGTCAAAGTTTTGATTAATTGGTAACAGGACATCTTGTCGTCCAATTCGGTCTGTAATCATACTTGTGATTAACAAATCGGACTCCCGCTTCGCGGTCGTCCGATTTTGTTAATCACTCGTATGATTACAGACCAAATTGGACTCCACTCAGTCCTATTACCATTATTAATCAAAGATTATGGAGATGCGTTCGACGATTTGGGAAAAGGAAATAACTTTAACTGCCAAATGTTTTTGACCTGTTTATTAAATCTTAAAAAACGTAATATTAATGTACAATCCAATTTTGATATTTAAGTGTTTACATTGCATATTGGTAAAGTTTGGTGTAACATTTTAATGCAGAAAAAGGTGGATACAATAGAATCACAAATTATTTGCAAAAGTTTATAGTAAAATGTGTCTTATAATAACTGTAACAATAACATTTTTGGAAAAGAACTGAATATAAGATTCCAAATGCCAGTAACTTTAGCTGATAACAGTACACACAGCAAGACAACACCCGAAGCAAAATGGACTCCCGTCGCTAAAAACAAAGCAAATGAACATCGAAAGCTATAATTTAGCTTCGTATTTCTTTCGCAAGATTCCAAATGCCAACTCTAACTTCAAACGTAAACAAGGCAACTTACCTGATAAAAGTCCACACAGCAAGACAACAGGCTTTCGCAAGATTCCAAATGCCAGTAACTTTAGCTGATAACAGTACACACAGCAAGACAACACCCGAAGCAAAATGGACTCCCGTCAAAGACAAAGCACACGCAGCCTCGTTAGTTCACAGCGAGACAACACCCGAACCAAAAGGCACTCCCGTCACAACAGGCTTTCGCAACATTCCAAATGCCAGTAACTTTAGCTGATAATAGTGCACACAGCAAGACAACACCCGAAGCAAAATGGGCTCTCATCAAAGACAAAGCACACGCAACCTTGTTCACTGCAAGACAACACCCGAAGCGAAATGGACTCCCGTCAAAGACTGTCAAAGCACAGAAAACCTCGTTCACAGGATCTCACATCTTACCGCAAGATGAGAGACCCTGGGAACGAGGTTGAAGCACATGGTAAATGGCAATGACATCATTCGCCCCTGAGGAATTCTTCGGGGGGGCTAAATCCGTGTCGATGAATGGTCCAAAATTCTCGAAGTCAGACCGCACTATGAAGGCGTTCTCCTTTGTCGAACGCAATTAACTTGTGGTTTTGTTTTACCACTACTAAGTGGGCAGTTTTCTGTACTTTCGGCAACACCCATTTCATTGCAGATAGAGATCTTTGTTTCTCAAAACAAGGTATTATCTCAAGATGTCATGCCAAATTTATCAGCAGATCAGAACCTACAATGGGCGACAAAAGTAATTGAGACACTTGGAAAATGACGCTTTTCGATATTTAAGCACTTATTCCATTTTATTTGCATCAACCATCAATTCTCTGATACCCCCAGCCCCCCAATTCAGTGTTGCGTAGGCACTGTGGACGAAAGTAGAACTTAAGATGACTGCATATACTATTATACTGATGTAGTATACTGACTAGTACTGGGGTAACCCCCATTTGGCTATCATCCCATCTAAGATGTGGGTAGAACTACTCTTACTTGCTTCATGCTACAGAAATTAAAATAGTATCAGCTCTGTGGACCACTAGGCTTGAACAAGGATCACACTGTTCTTAAAATTAAAGTGTTCAAGTGGAGCGAATAATTATTTGGTCCAAGATATCATTAGCAGGTTTTGTCTGATGTCTGTCTGATGTTTTGAGAAATTGGGACTCCACTATAGTAAAGTATACTGTTTTATTGTTTGGCATTCGCTTTCAAAATCTTTAATTGTGTAAACATGTTGTAAGTGAATAAAGCTGAGCGATGCCAGTGATAGACTAGTTGATGAAGTTATTATAATCTCCCAATATCACTGTTATATTAGACACTGACTACCATATTTCCCTGATTAAGCACCATAGCACTCTTTAAATATTTAGTGTTACAGTTACTGTATTTTTTATGGCTGGTTTTCACTGGTGATGGAGTCGGAGTCGTAAGCTTGATGGAATCGAAGTCAGAAGAATGGAAACGTTTACGTTTCTTCCTATTCCATTTACAACTTCGTTGCTTGTGATCCAGTGAGAACTAGATTGTCGTAGTTAGAAGCAGAAGAACCAACCAACCACAAGGCCTGGAATCAAAAATTGTGATTGGGTTATTCTACCACTTCTCCTCAACGATCGTTTCGACTCCAACAATCTAGTTTTCACTCTTGACCATAAGCGACAGAGTCATAAGCAGAATGTGTGTTCTGCTTCGGATTCTGTCGCTTTGATTTTTACTACATCATATCGTTCTATGCTTCTGATTACGACTCAGACTATGACTCTGTTGCTAGTGAAAAGTAGCCTTTTAGGGCAGCAATTATTTGGTTACAGTTTTGTTAATGGTAACAAGATAGAGTTAAGAGCTAAATATGGTCACTTCCAACTGACAAACATTGTAATCCAGGGCCCAGTTGTTTGAAACCTGAATAGTGCTATCCATCAGATAAATCACTATCCAGTGGATAAGTGTTAAGAAAACAAACCACGCTATCTACTGGATAGCAATATATCTGGGGGATAGCATTTTCCACCTTTTGAACAGCCCAGGCCAGGACAATAAATTCAGGCTGAGAACATTTCAATATTAATTTCAATATTAAAGCGGTGAGAGAGCATCGCTCTTTAACATTTTTGCCTTCATATGCGGCTTTCAAATGGATGCAGTGCCTAGTCAAGGGGGGGGGGGGGGGGGGGTGGATTGCTTACATTGAATATAGTAACCTGGAGGGAACAAGGGTACTCGCTGATGATTTTCTTTCTGGTGTGATCTCAGTATATCATATTGACCAACATGGGAGTGAAAAGAAAGAAAACTAACTGGAGGTTGTTGTCATGGAAACCACCAAGCCATAGCTTCGTGCTACAGGAGTAAATACTAATCACTCTCCATTTCTTATGTCTCAGAAGGCTGGCCAGCTGTGTTTGCTTCAGAGTTTTGTCCAAATCTCTATCCAGCTAAGATTTTGCAATAACTGAGTGATTTACACAAACTCAGTTGTCGAAAGGCATGGTCATAAGAGTGTTGTGCAACTTGTAACACTAGGCAAATTTTGGAATACTACTTCAGAAAATAATGTTGTGACTTGACTTAAACAAGCAGGAAAAAAGTTAAGTCCTCTTGATAAAAATGATCACTCGTGTATGCAATTTCACACTAATTTTAACTCAGTTGCTGTGTAATTTTTTTGTTCATTCTTGAAACAAAATCAAAACATTTTTCATTAGTCCATACTCCTATCTATAGAGCAAAGAGATGATGTTGTGAAATGCTCAAAGCTTAACAGTGAAACAGCTCAACTGTGGCTGATGGTTCCAATTCAGTTTTGAATATTAAACAACACTGTTAAAGTGTAGACTATGGAAAAGTGTTGTCTGTTTGAAAAGTGACCACAACACAGAACTTCCTTATACACATTTATTTTAAACAAGAAAAATCAGGAGTTTAGCTCCACCTAATTACATATATAGTTGCAGGTAACTTACTAGCTAAATCTCATAAAGTTATTGTGAGATACTTAAAAGTTCCTCTTGATAGTAAAAGTTCGTCTCTATTCTACACTCTTGTAATAAATATTATACAGTTGAAATATATACAAGGATGTCACCTTAACACAGTGACTTGCTAGACTATTTTAACTGCAACATGCAGCTAATCACCTCACATTACAGAACATCATTTAAGTTCTCTTTTACCAAAATAGTTAGAGAGGGTATAGCTTTGCCCCACTGGCTCTCTCGCCTACTGTTTTTGACTAATTTAAATCAGTAAATAAGAGATTTATTTGGTGACCTAACTTTACGTGTTGCCTTATCTAATATCAATTATTAAATAGAAGTACAGTTAAACTACTGTACCAATGTCTCATATTCAGTTGAGTCCTCACCATATTAGCATATTTATCTAGTTGATAGAAAGAGATTGGCTTCTAATTGAATACTAAGTTGCACTATCTTAATAAAGGGCTGGACCATTAGAAACAAAGGGAGGAGAAGGAAGCTACAAAATTATCCTTGCAAGCAAACTGGATCATATTTTGATCTAAGTCCTTCTCACTTCCATAAAGATTCTACATAGCTTGTACACCAAAAACACTTTTGTACAGAACTTAGGATGGGAAAAAAATTCATGAATTCACTGAACTATATCCAGGCCTTGATTTTTAATGGTCCAGCCATTTTGTATTTTGATCGCGCTATTTGCCTTTCAACTCACAAGGAGGACCTCTCAGGAAACACAACAAGTTTTTTGATTGGTTAATTTCGATCCTACATCTCACTCAAGTTTTTGATTGGCTAATTTCGATCCTACATCTCACTCAAGTTTTTGATTGGTTAATTTCGATCCTACATCTCACTCAAGTTTTTGATTGGTTAATTTCGATCCTACATCTCACTCAAGTGTTGTCGTTGTTTTTCATTCAGTTTGCCAGTTTCACGCCTTTGGCAAAGATCACATAATTCTCTATGTACTTATTTAAGCGGTTTTGGTTAAAAGAGTAATACTTGCAAAGCTAAAAAGTTGCGTCCGCTTTACGTCCTCGGAGTTGAAAGACAATTTTGTTGTAAACTTGGTATAAAGATGAGCCGAAGCACTGAAGACAGAACAAACAGCTAAGACTAAACTGTCATGTCATTTATCTTTCTTTTTGTGTAATTTTTCTTTGAATTTAGCAGCTCATTAAAGTGTTTTGCCTGACACATTTGTGTTGTCTTCATGTTGAGTTACATTTATTCTCTTAATACAGCATTTTATCTAGTAGCGAGTGACGTGCATTTTTTTTTTCAAAACCTCCGTAAAACCGCATCTAACACAAGATGTGTTTGAATTACAAACACAAAGATGCATCTCATATTAGCACCTTGTATTGAAGATGTCAGGCGACTTCATTTCAGCTCGGAAAATCTTCATTTAACATGATTCTTATCGTGAAGCACAAGTCACTGCGATCAAAAAGTGTTTTACATGGAATTTTGCTTTTTACGGAGTTTCAGTTTTGTTTTCTGTACTCAGTTTCACAACAACTACAATCCTAGCAGTTTGTTTAGTCGATTAAGTTTGTTGAAAGTCGATGGAAATCATTTCTGAACAATTTAATAAAAGAAGACCTCGCAATTGGGATTTAGAGCCTGTTTAATTTGCTTTATAGCTTCATTTGTTATTTCAGTATTCCGAGCGAGGTATAAGCTGTGTAATGTATTGTTATTTACAAGAACTTCGCTTAAAAACTTTACACCTTTATCTGTTATGTTATTACCACGGAGGTTTAAGCTGTGTAATTTATTGTTATTTACAAGAACTTCGCTTAAAAGCTTTACACCTTTATCTGTTATGTTATTAAAACTGAGGTCTAAGCTGTGTAATTTATTGTTATTTACAAGACCTTCGCTTAAAAGCTTTACACCTTTATCTGTTATGTTATTAAAACTGAGGTTTAAGCTGCGTAATTTATTGTTATTTACAAGACCTTCGCTTAACAGCTTTACACCTTTATCTGTTATGTTATTATCATTGAGGTTTAAGCGGCGTAATTTATTGTTATTTACAAGGACTTCGCTTAAAAGCTTTACACCTTTATCTGTTATGTTATTACCACTGAGGTTTAAGCTGGTTAATTGAGATTTGCTAATGTCAAACAACTTTACAATCTCTACACAACCCAACGGGCCAATGTTATTAGCGGCCAAACTTATGTGTGAAAACTGTTTGCAGCTTTGAAGGAAATGAGCAACTGCTGTACAGTCAGCAGGTGCGAGGCCACAAAGACTAAAATCTACAGCATTAAAGCCAATCTCTTCTAATTTTCTTTGAACGACTGAACCTGATTCATTGGTTTCGTCCACGCACTTCATCAAGGTAAGTGCTAAACGTTTTTCGCGGCCAGTCGGCCAACAGGTAACTGTGCGTCGCTCCCATGAATAGTCAAACAACAGGGGGCCTTCGTCTGTTGTCTTAGGAAGAAGGTCGGTAAATATCTCGATAGACTGCTTACCAAGTAGACCAGCAACAAACTGCAAGACAAGTTGCCATTCACCGTTACTGATGTAATCTTCAACGAATCTTCTCAATTCTTTTCCTTTCATGGTTTCCGTTATATATTTGGCGGCTAGGAACTCTTGCATCGTGAGATGAATGAAACAGTATTGAGCTTCGGACGTGTAGGCGTCAGTTTGACGATCTGGTAGGCGATGAAAGAGAGAGCTGCTAAGTAAATCCTCGGGGACTTCGCTTTGTCCAAAGATTAGTCTTTTTTGTGTCAGCCCATCGAAAGCAAGTTTGGTTAGTGGCTTAATTTTCTTTTCCACTTTAGGAGGCAAATGTTTTGAGTTAATGTCCTCTTGACGGAGAGGTTCGTCGCGATATTCCTCATCGTGTCGGAAGCAGAATAATTTAACCGCTCTACGGTAGATGTCGGTGAGTTTTGTTGGGAGACCAACACCAGTTACACCCTTTTCGCTGTGGAACTTCAGAACTTGCAACAAGCATGAACATATAATCAGACAGTTGACAGGAATATAGCAGAGTGAGAATATGTTCATATTCGTCTTGATGTGCTCCCATATTTTCTTTCCTGCGTCCGGTACGTCTTCCGGTGCATCTTTCGCAAAGTTCTCCACGTACTCTTCAACTTGTTGGGATGTAAAGCCAAGAATTTCGACTGTTTTGCCGAAAGGAAGATCTGTGACGTCTGACACTGCAGTGGGTCTAGTAGTGGTCAGAACACTGGCTCCGGGGAGGAGATTTCCTTCCACTATGTTGTAAAACATAGCAGAAAGAAGCATTGGTTTTTCCCCATCCTTGCAACTGGACCTCTCGTTAGCGACACTTGACCTATCCAAAAACTCATCCAAGCCGTCAAAAAAGATTAAAACTCTCTCGGGATTTGTAAGAACGTGATTCCAAACCTCATCGCTAAGTTCCCGTGCATATTCTGACCTTGAAAGAAGATCACGAAGGCTGAGTTCTCCCACGGAGTTGAATTTGCGGAACTTCAGGAAAAAGGCAACCTCAAAATAATTGAGCGCTTTGCCTAATCCCCAGTCCCTGATCCACTTTGTTAAAAACAAAGTTTTCCCTATTCCGGGACGACCAACGATAAGGATTTTCTTGTTTTCGGCGTCAACAATATCTTCTCGTGATTTGTCGGAAATTTTCTTTCGGCATGGGGAACACTCTCAGTTGTTCCAGTCTAGTACCAGCGAAGTCATACCGCGCTCTATCTAGAATAAGACTCAAGTTTATATAAATCTCATCTAACTTGAGATCTTTATTTCTTTTTCCTTCACCGTGCTTTGCTTGAAACAGGGCCTTGAGACCTGGATCTTTCTCCGTGCTTTCTATGATACATTCCTGTTGGCTTTTGATGAATTCATTGACTGATGAAGGTTGTGGCGGTTGATCTTCTTCAGGTATTATTGTTAATAATTCCTGCGCTGGGTCTTGACGAGGATGGCCAAGTTCTTGTGGCTCTTGAGCGGGGAGATAACATTTCAGAAACTCCAAATCTTCGAGAAATCTCTTTCCTTTTTTTACTCGAAGTGTCAAGATACAGATCATCTCAATTAGAATAATAAGCGCTAACACACCATGGCCGACAATTACGGCAATCATCCAAGACATTGTCTCTGTTGCTTTTTGATTGTGACACTCGTACATGGTGCTGTTGTGAATGTTGCCGGCGGTTGATGACGCATTCGCTGCGTGACTGCCTCCTGCTATTTGGCAACGAAAGTTGGAGGGAAAGTTGTCAGGATAAAGAACTTGAGTCTGTAAGACTATGAAAACAATTCCCATAGCAAATCTGGTGGCAAGTTGACAAAAATATGCCGCAAACAGCTTGCGTCGTTTGGGTCTGTTGCGGTCGCTGTTCTGTCTTTCAGGATCAGCTCTCCGGCTACGTCCCGCCACCAACAAGTCATTGACTCTTGACTTTACGACTTGGGAGTAGGTCACGCAAACAATTCCAAAGAGAAAAAAGGCAGCAATCACAAATCCATAAACAGGAATACCGCATTTGTTGTATTGTTTCTTGTACTGATCCGAACATTTTCCTCGGACGACGTCCATTTTTTCAAGTTTCGCCTCACAGCGGAAACTGTCACTGTTCTCTAATTCTGCAAACTTGCCAAGCAGGATTCCACCAAAGAAGAACCAAGCAATAACTGCCACGAAACTGATCTTGTTGAAGGCTTTAGGTGTCAGGAAGTCCTTGAGATTTTCCATTTTGTATATCAGAGTTCTCGTTTAATGGATCTGTTTGAAAGTAACATCACTGATTAGAATGAGGTGTAGAAATAGATTTAAACATTGCATACTTGTAATTGGTCACGAAACCAGTTTCACCTAATCTCTCTCTCTTTCCCTCTTTTGGTTTTCTGTAAGAAAGTTATATTTTTAGATTGAGGCCAATCGCTCTTTTTTTGTTCTTGTTGTGTTATTGTAGCCATTTGAGTCTAAAGCTGAAACGGGCCCCCTGGTAACAGTTTCCAGTACTTTTCTAACTGCTATACTTTGAAGGATAAATACTGCCACTGTTTCACACATGATGCTACAATAATGGTATCATACAAATTCCCAATCATTGGTAAATAAGTTGCAATTATCTACATTTTACATCTGTGGAGTGGGTTCAGAGCCACCTTAAATTTTCGAAAATTTAAGGTGGCTCTGAACCCCTTCGCAGAATATTTTTAAACTTTGCAAAAAGTTGTATCTTATCATGTTAATTACAATTCGGTAATAAAAATAGGGGTGACCGAACTCGTTTTCGAGTTATAAGTGCTTAAAGCTAAAATTAAGGGTGTTTTTAGCAGGTCACATTGTTGCTATGGTAACCTATTGCGCCATAAAATTGACAGCAACTTGTTGACCAATGATTGGGCAGTTGTGATACCATGATTTTGGTATCAACTGATATAGAGTGGTTATAATGACCAATCAAACTCGAAGTCTTGGAAAATACTGGAAAAGTTTGCCAGCCACCTTAAATTGAGTGATAAATTGTCCGCAATGACACATTCCTTCTGTAAAATGTTTAAAAGTTGCATCAAACTCTGATGAGGAAACTAAATTTTCGGAGAACGATTTTAACTAAATTATTATGAGTATTGGTTAGAAAGACAGTTTCAAAATTTATCACACATCCAAATGGGTCGGTTTTCCCCGCTTGAAAACTGCTGAGCTCTTTTTAGCAGTTAGCGCAGAATTACAAGTTTAAAAACACATATCCTCTCAGGCGTAAGCTAGAAAGAGACTTGAAAAGTCAATGCCGTTGATCTAATGTTGTAACATCATTGACGTCATCAAATCCGCGTGTTTCTTTACTTTCAGCCAAGATTTGGCAATAGTGTTACTGACAGATTAATCTGACATGCTACAACAATGTTGTACCCATTACATTGAGCTCGTGTATTATTTATTGTTTTGCTTTTAAAATGAAGCAGTATATGCAAGAAAGCAAAATTTGTTGCGCTTGAGTTTACTTCGGCTAATTACTAAGAACCCCGTCATGTCTTTCCTCCACTATTTTCGATGAAGAAAGTGCTTGTTACAGAGAAGAAATCTAATCGTCAACTTTTTTTTAACAACAACAAATAAACTGTATTAATATTTAACAATGAGAAATGTACAACTCGCATAAGCGCTAGCTAGTCGAGGCGAGATGTGCAGGGAGAAACTGAAGAAGAAAATAAACCAATTTGTAAGCTTAAAAAAAACAGACTATGAACCATGACAGGAATAAACTATAAATAAAATACAATCATTAGCATCCAGGGATAAATTTGGTTACACAATTGATTGGTAAAAGGTAGCTTAATAACCTAAACAAACTAAACAGGCGAAGAGATAAAACAATGATTAGTTACAAAAAGTTATGTAAGATATAAATTAATTTTGGATATTATATTAGATGCCTCAATATAATCCTCGTCGCCTTCAAAAGCTGCAAATAAAGCTTTGCGAATTGATTTCTTGAACGCCAGTTTACAGAAAAACTAGAATTCAGTTCGTCTAACAAATGCTCCTGCAGGTTTTCAAGGTTTCGTCTTAGACTTCTTACATTATTATGAGGCAGAGAGAAGTTGCTTTCATTGCGAGGTAGCTTATTTTTTAAGAGATTGAAGCTATTAATGTTTTCATAAAACGACTCAGAATTGGAGTTTATGCCGTTTTGTATGTTTTAAGTGCCACTATGACGAAAATCGCATCCTTCAAATCTGAGCCATTTTAAGACATAAACAAGTAGTCTATACAAGAGTAGTGATGACGTCATACACTCAACCGCATTTTGATCAAATATGATAAACAAGGATATCTCAGTCAATTTGTACAATAAATGTTTGAATTTTTACAGTAAGATTCTACTAGAGGTGCTCTGCAATATGAGCTTAACAATTTTTGTTACCATGGCAACATACTAGGTTCCAGACCTCCACAATATTACATACATACATACTTTATTTATTCTAGAAGCAGAATCATATATACAAATAAAAAAAACTTAGAATAAAAGTACTTCTATAAAAGGAAGTTAGGAGGTTAGCCCTATGCAAAAACTCCCTTAAAAAATAGCAAAAGGATAAGTATATATAAAAATTAAGATTTTAACAATCAAATATTTAAATACAATTTTAGCTTAGATTTAAAAAGTTGAAAGCTATCAGCTTCCACTATATCACCCGGTAATTCATTCCATAGTTTGTCAATTCTAATGAAAAAAGAATGTTTATAACAATTAAGTCTTGCTGGTTTAACAAACAGTTTGTATTGATGATTTGCTCTCGTAGACCGAATTGTGGCAAAATCAAAGAAGTCTTCAAATTTCAAAAGATAAAATCCAAAGACTATCTTATAACATTCAACTAAAGAAAAATAAATTCTACGGTCTGAAAGAGTAGGCCATTTTAGCAATTTGCATTGGTCTTCGTAGGACATATATCCTTTGCATTGATTTAAAGCGAGTCTTGATGCTCTTCGCTGTACATTCTCGAGGGCATGGATGTCCTTAACAAGGTGAGGACACCAAACAGGTACCGCATATTCCAATATTGGCCTAACGAGAGATTTCTTCACTTTTAGGGTTCTATATTGATATTTGCCAATGGTGCCTCATCTGCATCATCCAGCAAACATATAAATCCAAATGGTTGAGTTCATAGCCTTGTTTAATGTTTTCCAAGCTTAAAATCACCAAAATATTGATATCAGGCTAGAGGGGACTGGAAAAGAGTGGGTTGCCATGGGAACGGAAATTGTTAAAGCTGTGGATGTGTTGCATTTAGAACTGTTGACCTACCAAGTTTCAATGGTTTCTGCTGCAAATTGACCGAGATAGCGCTATTTATATACTTCATGTAATATTTGGTTGAGTGTATGACGTCATCAGTAATCTCATTTGCATATTTTGCTCATTTTTCAAACTTAAATATCTCCTGAACCAATGCAGATATTTGTAAACAGTAAACAGCGTTTTTAATCTTTTGTAGAATTCTATGTGATTAACCAAAAAAACCAAGGGGTAAAAATTTGATCATAAGGCCACTTTAAAGAAAACAGATCTAAATGATAGTTTATCTAGATAATTCTCAGTAGGCAAATTATTGTTTATGATGTTTAATTAAACTGGCCGTGATATGAAACAATGTCACTCACACTGACGTAAGGCAGTTCGTGAAATAACGATTTCGAAGTCATTGCTGTGGTAATCACAATTTACAAATCGAAATTAGGACAACTGACTGACATGAAACTGAAATGAAATTTTCACCAAACGAGTTTAGCTTTCTGACTAATTTATGTTAAGTTCTAGTCTTTATAAATTGCCTATGAATACAAACCAAGAGTCAATCATAATCATGTATGTAGTTTTGCAAGAAGTTTCGCCCATACCGAACTTTCACGTTTCACTGATCTAATCAATCAAAACGTCATTGCAATGATTAAATGATGCCATCAGCCAGATCACTTTGTGGGTAAAAGAATCAACTCTGTATAATAGCTTCTTTTCTGGTCAAAGATCTTGGTTACACTTAATTTCTATCAAGACTGGTACTTATTGTTTTAAAATACAGACAAACAAACCTGCATTCACTGATGTCAAAAAAAGAAAGATAGCAGCAATAAACTTGGAAGAGTAATTGGAATGCGTATAGACTAAAGATGTAGGCATGCCCTGAGGCGAGGGGCGGATGACGTCAACTTTCCTGTCTCCTTGGCAATTAGAAGTTTCTCGAAGGTTTTCAAAAAAAGCCGCTATTTTACAGGAACCAGTTGTCAAGAATTTAATTGCCATTTAATCACTACTACTTTTCCTTGGGTGTGGCTTTCGCTTAGCAAAACAGTACGGGAAAGAAAGCAATGCTTTTCTAAAACACAGTTCTGAGGACTAATAACCATGATAATGATACATATAGACTTCATCAGATAGTGTTTCTTTAGTTGAACTGCTGTGATTTTGCAACTTGTTTTGTAATCACTTAAAATTAGACACCAATTTTGTGCCCATTATATTGGCCTCGTCTATGATCTGTTTTTCTTTTGAAATGAAGCAGCATGAGATGAAACAAAGTTAATCGGCACTGGAGTTCAGTTTGGCTAATTCCTAAGGACTCGGTTGAGTTGGTTGGATTTCCACTTGAGTCTTTGAACAGAACGCTTTATTTTATACGTTACCGAGAGGAAACCTAAAGTGTAATTGTTATTTGTATAAAAATGCAATATAATTTTTGCCAAATGTGTGTATTTCTGACTAATTTGTAATCGCATTTCCTAGAGTATTATGAAATACCTATGAATGCAAACCAAGAGTCAATCAAAATCATGTTAAACATTCGACGTTCGTAATTTTGCGGTAGTTTACGCCCATATGCAAGAAATAGATTACTCCTTCACGTTCCTATCATACGACTCGAATCTTCACATATTCTAACATTTACATAGAATAGTTTCAATGTATATATTTAAACACTCACATAATATGTGAATATATGTATACCCCGAATTGGGTATACATATATTCACATAGTATTATTCATCAAATTGTAACACTATCCAAATATGGTCATAATGCTCTCGATATCTGTCATCCGTAGGTAACAGATATCTGGCGGTATACGTAGCTTCGTACGTGGGAAGAAAAAGTGAAGTGAGAAAATGTTGACAGAGAGATTTACAAGGATCTAGGCTGTTTTGTTATCAATTTGTTGAATAATAAAACAATTATCCTGCTCAATCTCGCGGAATATCGTCTGATTTTAGCCGACTCGGCCTACGGCCTCGTCGGCTAAGTATCAGACGAAATTCAGACGATATCAGACAATATTCAGAATATCGTCTGATTTTAGCTGACTCGGCCTACGGCCTCGTCGGCTAAGTATCAGAGGATATTCCGCGCGATTTCGCAGGATAATTGTTAATTATGTGAATGTTTAAATATATGTATTGAAACTATTCTATGTAAATGTTAGAATATGTGAAGATTTAATTTTTCTGATATACTGGACGAAAATGTCGCCGATGATCAGCGGCGAGATATTTATGTCTGTATATTAAAATAACCAAAATCTCGCCGATGATCATCAGCGAGGTAATTTTATCTGTACAATAATAAAACCAAAATCTCGCTGAAGTTCAGCAGCAAGGTAATTCCGTCTCTATAATAAAGGAGCCAAAATCTCGCCGATGATCAACGGTGAGGTACTTTTGTCTGTACAATATTAAAACCAAAATCTCGCCGATGATCAGCGGCGAGGTGTTTCTGTCTGTATAATAAAGGAACCAAAATCTCGCCGATCATCATCGACGAGGTAATTTTGTCTGTACAATAATAAAACCAAAATCTCGCCGACATTCAGCGGCGAGGTAATTCTGTCTGTATAACGAAGGCACGAAAATCTCGCTGATGATCAGCGGCGAGGTATTTCTGTCTGTATAATAAAGGAATCAAAATCTCGTCGATGATCAACGACCAGGTAATTCTTTCTGTATTATGAAGGCACGAAAATCTCGCCGAAGTGCAGCAGCGAAGTAATTCTGTCTGTATAAGGAAGGCACAAACATTTCACTATGTTTAGTAGCGAGGTAATTCTGTCTGTATATTGATGTGACGGAAATCTCGCCGATGATCAGCGGCGAGGTAATAAATTGAATTAAGTCTTTGGTTGCCCTCTGTTGTCCGCATTGTATAATAACGGATCTAACGACGTAGACGTGATCATCTAACCTGCGCTCAAAGTACTCTAAAACATTGACATTATCATTGTGTAGAATTTGCTGATATTGACGAAAAAGCGAAGGAATCGAGTGAAGAAAAAAGGTCTCGAGGTAGTCTACCTCCTCCGCCTTTTTGTCTAGTTAACTCCACTGGCCATTGATACAGTGGGCACAATAGCAGTAATTTTTGAGTTATTTTTTTGTAAGAAAAATATCTCTTAGTTGGCGTGTCGGGTATGTTATGTGTTATGGACGGGTGGTTCACTGAGAGATGTATGTATGTCACACCAGTCATATTGGATCTACTATTAAACACCAATCAAATTTATTGTTGTAAAGGTAAATGGTCTGTGAGAAGATTTGATCCCAATACAGTTCAGAACAGCCATATTTATTCTTCTGTAAAAGAGGAGGAAGTATTCATATATTGGACTCACTTCTTCATTTTCTATAGGTTAGACTACAGATTTAAGCTATGAACTAGACGAGTCTTGAGTTTTGAAGCAGTTCGTGAGTTACTAGTATGCAAATGGCACCAGATATTTTTATTTTTAGTTACAAAGGTAACTTGATACTTTTGTTTTTTACAAAGAGTAAATTCAATCAGAGTTCACGAATTGTTGCTTCTAGTTCTTAGGACATGTTTTAGAGGAGACGAGACTATTTAAATTTGAGACAGTTCTAATAGTATGTGTAGGTAACAATTGTTTTGTTCTTGTTGCTTGCAAATATAACGGGGTATTTTTTATTTTTTAGTTACAAAGGGTAATTTGACACTTGTTTTTCACAAGGGAGTAAATTCAATTAGAGCTAACAAATCATGAGCACCTGTTCCCACAAGATGCTTGCTATTTTTAGTTACAAATGGTAACTTGACACTTTTGTTTTTCATATGGAAGTAAATTCAATTAGAGCTTACAAGTTGTCGGCTATTGTTTCCAGGATATTAAACAAAAAAGAAGCTTTCATTTCTAAACTGTTTTTGCGTCTCTGCAGTAGCAGTTTATAGTTTTATTTGATGACCTTCATTTCAGTCCGATACTTTAAAAATAAAAAGTAAGAGAACTGTTCAAATATTCTTTGAAGACTGCGTGGCGTACAATTACAGTGCAATTTAATTAAATCAGACTTTCAACGAATCAGAGAGTTTTTTGTCCTCTTTCTATTTTCGGTGAAGTAGTGTTGTTGTGTAAAAAGGGTAAACTTACTACTTGTATAAAATGTGCAAAGGTCTCTTAACTTGAGTATTTGTGAGCAAAAATTCCTCTTGGGATTGAAAGGGCTATGGGATCAGTGAGTGGCGGAGAGTTATGCATGTGCGCGTGTCACAACAATCACAGTGTGGATTGTATCAAAGAACGATTCAAATTGCTCATTAGAAAATAAGGTGGTATCTGCACTATTCTGGAGACACGTCAGATCACTGTAGTTTGTTCAGTCAAACATTTTATGGCTTACTAACTAGGGTATCTAAAAGATCGTAATGCTGCGGCACATTCTGTTGATAGTGACATATTTTACGCAGTGATTTATGTATCTGCGCGGTCCAAGACTTGCAGTAACATTTATTTCTCAAAGTAGTTTCAAATTGTGCTGTGTAACTTAAAATCTGTCTTTGTATGCATCAACTTCATGCATGATGACGCATCGATGGCGAAGCTTAAGTGTGACAAGGGATCGTGACAAAAAAGCACATAGCATGTTTGGACAAAAAACGATACACATCAACCTCCCCTTTATCAGATTGCGAGAATCTATAGATGTGGAAATTGTAGAAGCAGAAATCTAACTTCTAAATTCTGTACTGGTACGCATTAAATTTCTCTAGAATGTTGACAGACTGTGCCGAGGACGCGTCCATCGCGATGTGTGAAAATGCTAATGCTTTAGCTTAAATTCATGTTGGGATGAATAGATGGCAGCACATATGAAATTAGCATGTCATACGGTTTTCGTTTTTCTAATTATTCTACAAGCTTTAGTAACAACGATTTTTCTTCATTTACGAATTGGACCAAGAAATGCTAAGAAATGAAGAAGTTCACAATTATTAATCATCCAGATTTAAAAACTTTCACTTTCTGCATTAAATTGCCACTATGACGAAAATCGCATCCTTCAAATCCGAGCCATTTTAAGACATAAACAAGTAGTCTATACAAGAGTAAAAATGCTGTTTACTGTTTTCAAATATCTCTTTTCGTTCCAGAGATATTCAAGTTTTTAAAATATGCAAATTAGCCAAGTGATGACGTCATACACTCAACCGCATTTTGATCAAATATGATAAACAAGGATATCTCAGTCAATTTGTATAATAAATGTTTGAATTTTTACAGTAAGATTCTACTAGAGGTGCTCTGCAATATAAGCTTAACAATTTTGTTACCATGGCAACATACTAGGTCCCAGACCTCCACAATATTAAAGACTTTTCTGAACACTTTTAGGGTTCTATATTGATATTTGCCAATGGTGCCTCATCTGCATAATCCAGCAAGCATATATAATAAACACATTAGGTTCAGTTCAAGCCTTGTTTAATGTTTTCCAAGCTTAAAATCACTAAAATATAGATATCAGGCTAGAGGGAGTGGAAAAGAATGGGTTGCTATGGGAATGGAAATTGTTACAGCTGTGGATGTGTTCCATTTAGAACTATTAGGCTACCAAGTTTCAATGGTTTCAGCTGCAAATTGACCGAGATAGCGCTATTGATATACTTCATGCAATATTTGGTTGAGTGTATGACGTCATCAGTAATCTCATTTGCATATTTTACTAATTATTCAAACTTAAATATCTCCTGAACCAATGCAGATATTTGTAAACGGTAAACGGCATTTTTAATCTTTCGTATAATTCTATGTGATTAACCAAAAAAATCAAGGGGTAAAAATTTGATGATAGTGGCACTTTAAGGACAAAAGCAAGAGTTGTGAAAGTCAAGCACGATCTCCTTCACATCGTTTCACAGGTAAATCAGAGCAAAACAAACCACTAATCTTTCTCCTTCACATCGTTTCACAGGTAAATCAGAGCAAAACAAACCACTAATCTTTCCCACTGAAATCTACGCGAATTAAGACGACGGCTCGACGATGTGACACTGATCTTCGTGTTGTTCGTAGCGCAATGCACTCTGGTAAAAAGTGACGCAGTGCATTCTGGTTAAATGCAATGCATTCTGGTAAAAAGTGATGAATTCGAGAATTCGTATCCCCTTCTATATATTCTTTCTAAATCCTGCTCGCTCGCTACGCAGCAAGTAGTTATCTTACCATGTATATCATAAATTACCAGTTTCTCTTTTTTTGTACATCGCAACCAAAAAGACTTGTCAAATTAACCAAATCATTACTGTAAACAGCTCCATGAATGCTCCTATCTCCGAGACTTCATTAAAAATAACTCTTGCACGCCTTGCGTGCCTATGTTATTTTTCCTCAATAGGCGTTACCCGTAAATATTTTTTCGAGGTAGCCGTTAATATATTTGTCATAGGCTTTAATGCATTTGCCATAGCCATTAATGATCATCAGCGCCGCTGATCATCAGCGACCTTTTGATTCCTTTATTATAAAGACACAAATACCTCACCGCTGATCATCGGCGAGGTTTTGGTTCCTTTATAATACAGACAGAACTACCTCACCACTGATCATCGGCGAGGTTTTGATTTCTTTATAATAAAGAGAGAATTGCCTCGCCCCTGATCATCGGCGAGGTTTTGGTTCCTTTTTAGCCTGCGTAAACAGCCGTCCTTCTTCACTCCCGGCCCGAGTGGTGTTTCGCGAGACTGATGTCTGCGATTTACCGTCGAAAATTCCATACTGATGAAGCAAATCTGTCCGGTCAAATCTGTCTGGTCATGAACGCTGATTGGTTCAATCGGTAATTATGCATAACAAGTCCGGAAATATGCGGGACATTGAATATTCTCACCAAAACAAATACGCGTTATTAAAATCGGGTTGACAGACCTACACGACTCCCATGGTTCGTGGCATTTGTACATTTGCCGTTCTCTTTTCGGTCGCTTGACCGTTTTTGTTGCTATCTCCCTGTGGCTTCGTCGAGTCTGACACTTCTGTAATTTACCCTGTGTCAAAAGCATTGTTCAGGCTCATTTCTACTACAAGAAGAGATGCATTATCAAGTCTCGAAGTATTTGCTTTCGAGGGACAAAAAATGAAATTTACCATGAACATGTTGCTTACTTGCATTCTATATTGTGACACCGGGCACAGCTGTGATTAGAACTGTTTGCAAGCACAGTAGGTAGATTCTTATCACTGATATCATATTTGTCGTCGCACGTTCTTCTTCGGAGACGCCGTAGCTTTACTACGAGAAAGCTATAAGTTTGTCTAGAGATATTATGCTTCTTCCAGCTATCGAAAAAAAGTTTTCATCAAGAAATTGTCGACTACGCAAGTCATTTTCCACGGTAATAATATTAACCACTAACCTTTGTCGCTTCTCGATTTGCTTTTTACATGACAGACAGCAAAACGGAAACATGAAAAGAAGTGAATTTGTCGAGTTCCACAGGAGAAAGACGAACAAATGTTCGAGATATCGCGGTATCTTTTGCAGGAGCTCAGTCATCTTAATATCACTGAGTCCCCACATAGTATCTGTCGCCCTTTTCAGCACCTCTTCTGCAAAGAATGCAAGTTTCTTCCTGATCATGAATATTTATCTCCTCGGGAAAACAAACCGCAAATGTTAATTTATGCCTATTTTGCAGATTGAGGCAACATAACAAAGTTCACACTTGCGACATCAGTATGGAATTTTTCGCCGTAAATCGCAAACGTCCTTCTCGTGAAACGCGGAAGCGAGGAAGCTAAGGACGGCTATTTTCGCAGGCTAGCTAGTTCCTTTATAATACAGACAGAACTACCTCGCCGCTGATCATCGGCGAGATTTTGATTTCTCTATAATACAGACAGAAACACCTCGCCGCTGATCATCAGCGAGGTTTTGGTTCCTTCATTATACAGACAGAACTACCTCGCCGCTGATCATCGACGAGAAAGTGGTTCTATATGTGATAATGTAATTTTTGCATATGAAAGTAATATTCACATATTGCGAACATGGCATAATTTTTGTCGTTCTGTATATTGAAAGAATCACATAATATAAGATTCGATAAAAGATATATAAAAAAGAGTTGACACTGGCTAAAATATTGTGATGGACGTTTCGGCAACTGCTGTTGCCTTCTTCAGCAAAAATGCAAATATCTAACGGCGTCCTGATGGTATATAATGTGTGTTGAAATTAAATATATATATATATTATAGGTGTTTCTGTATATATATATATATTAGAATATATATATATATATATATATATATATATATATATATAAAAAACGGTTAAAAATGTGGCCGAAAATGGACAACTTTTGGTTAAAAAATATAAAAATTTTAAAATCTTGTAAAACGTTTCGGTCTCTCGACCTTCTTCAGTTACAAAAGAGTCGGTAGAAAAATCTACAACTTAAATAATCTTTACAACAATGAATAAAAAAACAAAAACCGGTTACACAACAAATTCAAAGAAAACGAAAACAATAGGTACAGAAAAATGTCAATCAGATACAACAAATGAGAACATGGATAATATAAACAGCGACAAACATTACGTAATTGTTACAGCGCAACAGGATCCCCATAAAGGGCCTCTGAATTCACACACATTCTAAAATCCTAACAAAATCCCCAAGAGGGGCTGATAAACAATATGTAATAACCTCCCAACTAAGAGCCTTTGAATGACTTAGGTCGTGCGAAAATAACAGAATCCCCAAAGGGGGCCCCTGAGCGCTGAAACAACTACAGTTAAAGACTATAAACTAACCAAAGCTGTAGAGATTTTTTAAAAAATTCAATGTTAAAAAACACCTCAAGAAATTCGCAACAGCTTGCCCTAAGTCCGCTAAAGTCATGTATAGTGGATGCGATTTTTTGAATGAAATTCTTGTCTTTTGTTAAGCCCAAAGGGTGCGAGGGAAAACAACTGCGCACTCCAGTATGCTTCTTTCGTGATTAGTAATTTTTCAGTGTCCTCGGACGCACTGTTTCGAATTTGGTCAATACACTGAAATGTAAAGTCCGATAACACGTGTGGAGTTCGGTTAAAGTGTATGGCGACTTCGCAAGTTTTTTTGTTTGTTTTCATAGAAGATTTGTGATTTCTAAATCGAACTTTAAATTCCGTTGTGGTTGAACCGACATATTGGAGATTGCACTTCTTGCAATGAACTAAATAAATTATATTCGCTGAATTACATGAGAGTTTCTGCCGAACGAAATACATTTTTCCCGTATGTGCGCTAAAGAAAGTTTGGGAGTTGACCAAGAAGTTCTTGCAAAGATCGCATCTGGTTTTGTTACAAGTGAAACATCCCGCTGATGGCAATGCAATTGACTCTAGTGAGCCCTTTCTACACTTAGAAGGTGCCAAGATTTCCTTGAGGTTCTTAGACCTACGGAAAGATGAAATTATTGAATTCGGTGGAAAAAGCTCCTTAAGTCTTGGCGACGAGAGCAAAAGATGAAAATGCTTTTTGATTAACCTATTAACTGACGGTAAATTAGGATTATATGTAAGAACAAAAGGAAAAATCTTTTTGGAATCTCTGACTTTGGCTTGAAGTAAATTATTTCTAGGAATGCTCGCCGCTCTGGAAAATTCACGCGAGACCAATTCTTTTGGATATCCTTGGTGGACTAGGTAACCACTGTACTCTTCCAGCCTTTTGTTGAGGAAATGATCCTCAGAACAATTTCTACGCAGTCTCGAAGCGACTCCAAACGGAATCGCTTTGAAAACGTGCTTAGGATGGGCACTGGATGGAGGAAGATACAGGTGGCTATCAGTAGGCTTAGAGTAAACATCTGTTTGGATAAAGCCATCAACCAGATGGAGTGTAACATCTAGAACATTAAGTTTGTTTTCCGAATAAACCAATTCAAATTTAATCGTGGGATACAGCGAATTTATGTATTCGGTGAAAGAATTTAGTGTAGCAAGACCCTGTTGCCAAAGGTCAAAGATATCATCGCGATATCTCCACCATTGTGAGGGCTTGATAGGGCCACAATGCTTAGCCTTGTGGTCTATCTCCCCCATGGCTATGTCCGCATAACTACAAGCATTTTTAGGTCCCATAGCAGTGCCATGCACTTGTAGGTAAAACTTCTCATTGAAAACCGAGTGATTGCTTTTTAGGCAAATCTCTACAGCTTCTAGAATACAATCGGTAGATGGTAGCAATTGTTCTCTAGTATCTAGTGCTCTGCTGACCGCTCCTAATCCTAATTCATTATCGATATTTGGAAACATGGAAACTACGTCCCAAGAGACTAGGAGGGTGCCCTCAGGAAATGGGCCTTGTTCGTTAAGTTTTTGTATCCTGTTAAGCAGGTCAGTGGTGTCCTTAATGAAAGATGGTTGTTTTCTTGCTAAGGGTTGTAGATAGAATTCAGTGAAGGCTGAAAGGTTTTCAATAGCCGTTCCACAGCAGGAAGTAATAAGTCTCAGGGGGTTGTCCTTCTTATGCGTTTTAATATTTCCAAACGCGACCCCGGGCTTAGCTTTCGTGTTAACTATCCAGGAAGCGATTTGAGGTGAAATCTCGCTCCTTTGCAACCATTTGGAACACCACTGCTCCACTACGCCCAAATGCTTGGTAGTAGGATCTGAATTTAAGACTTTGTAGTGCAATGGGTTGTTAAGTTGGCCAAGCATTTTATCATTGTATTCATTGGAATTGATCAAAGCGAAGCGAGAGCCCTTATCTTGTATTCTAATGGTAACATCCGAATTCTTCAATTCCTTGAGCGCGGAGCGCTCACCTTTGGATAAATTGTCTTGTGATTTTCTAATATTCCGAGGATTAAAAATGTCTTTCCTAACATTAGATAAGAAAAGTTCAAGTTCCGGGAATTTGGAAATTGGAGGTTTCCAACTTTTTTTACCTGGTATCGGTGGTAGGTGGCTTTGTTTCTTA
>CAXHUQ010001396.1:0-26000 GCA_964020085.1 Micromussa lordhowensis | reverse complement strand
GTTCTTAGTTGGGAGGTTATTACATATTGTTTATCAGCCCCTCTTGGGGATTTTGTTAGGATTTTAGAATGTGTGTGAATTCAGAGGCCCTTTATGGGGATCCTGTTGCGCTGTAACAATTACGTAATGTTTGTCGCTGTTTATATTATCCATGTTCTCATTTGTTGTATCTGATTGACATTTTTCTGTACCTATTGTTTTCGTTTTCTTTGAATTTGTTGTGTAACCGGTTTTTGTTTTTTTATTCATTGTTGTAAAGATTATTTAAGTTGTAGATTTTTCTACCGACTCTTTTGTAACTGAAGAAGGTCGAGAGAAATATCAGGCAAAACCCAGAGCTATCGTCTGAAAAGTGTTTGTAACTTTAAAGTAACTCTATCCTGCTTCAATTTGCTTTGCAAACAACATAATTGGACTTGAGGGACTTAATCCATTGAGATATCTACCTGGAGTTATGAAAACCGGGTCGGCAAAGCTTAATTTTTTGTGTAACTTTACACAACTTCCCATGTGTAAGATTAGCTTGTTTACTGTGTTGTTTACGGCTGATGTCAGTTTCTTTTCTTGTTTTCTGGTTAGGGATTTGTGTAGAAGTGCATGTAGACATAATTGTCATCCCCCCCCCCCCCCTTCCCTTTGCCCTTTATCCAATTGGCGTTAAGTTTGGCCCAGGCTACACTCCTCTGAATTTCAGTTCGCGCGGTGACTCTGAGAGGGAGCAAACCGATCAGCGTTCTACAACTGCTGTCTAAAGGAAGTCTGCCCGAGGACATCATTAAGTCCAATGAAGGTGCAAGTCTAACGATTTGCTAGCAAGCGTCGTCCATTATCGTACATGAGAAGGCCCACTGAAAACGGGACGTCATTTAGCCCCGTAATATGCGGGCCGTTCGCACTGTGGCGATAATGCTGTGCTTGCTTTAGACAGCAGAAAGCTTTAGCCACATCAATTTAGGGCTTAGACGTGCAATGGACTAGACACTTCTGGCTGCTGTTGGCGTTATTTGCTCTGAACTTTGATGTAGCTAAAGACTTAGAAAAATATCTGTTGAAATCTGGATCTGGCGTTCCGCGCTCGACAAAAATCAAGTTCATCCGGGACATTGCTATTTGCAAGCAAACATGGCCACGAGCAGAGTGAAGAACTTGAGTTCAAGCGCTGATCGTGAGTACAATTTTCTTGTTTTATCAATTTTAGGCGTTCTCGGCTTAGCTAACTATCAGAAATGTCTGTGATTCGCTAGCGCGGAAGAAATCTATTTGCGTGGCTTCCGGGCGATAATTGACGTAACGACAACATGTTGAGTGTTCGCTTACTGCTAACTATGGCTTGTTTTGGTGGAGTTTCAATCGATTCTCGATGTAGGAAGCTCTTGTTCAGTCTATTTAGGACGATGCAGGCCTTTAGAAAGTTATAGATAAGCTCTCCGCCGCGGCCTTGACATAGTGTACGTTCGTGTTTATTTAGACTCGAATTTCATTTTGAAGCACTGTTAATTAACTTGTACAATTCGTGATTCAACGAAAATACGGTGAATTTAGTCTTCCTGGCCTCGAAAGGCATACAGAAGAGTTATTTCCTTTTATTTGAGCTACGATAAGGTTTTGCTGACTATTTAAGTTGCTATGAGAGCCTGAACCAGTGCAGCGAAAGTGTGTGAATGTGTGATTTCCGATGGTGTTGACAGGTATGTGATGTCTTGTTTAAGTGCGGTTTCGCCAAAATAGTCTGTGCCAGGCATTAATATTGTTACGTCGGTGTTAAGCTTAGCTGATCGTACCTTGGAAAAAGCATTTCTCGACTCGGCAAAATTGTATCTTGGTATAGTTTCAGCGGGCTCTAATGACATTGAACCATAGGCCAGTCTTTGTGCAGACAAGGTGACAAATTGTGCACTATGTTTCATTCAGTTTGTTGTCTATTCCATGCGAAATTTTGTTTATCGGACCGCGAGAAAAGTAGTGTTTTGCTGACTATATAAGTTGCTATGTAAGCCTTAACCAGGCACTTTATCGCTGTAGCGAACTCAGCTTAAAAAGTTCTAGACTGAAATGACACCGCTTTGAAACTTCGCCGGAAGTCAGGTTACTTAATAAATGTTCTAAAATTTGCGTCATTTTAAACTTCGACTCATTGGAATGCTTCTAGGGATCATTAACCTACTGCCCGGCGTCAGATAAAAGCTTTTAATCGGCCTTTGGACGAATGTTATTGTTTTTAACTGCCAAGTAGTAAAATGAGTCGTTATTTTTGCTAGCCCGGTTTTCAAAAAAACAGGTATATATCTCACAGAATTCACAAAGCAACAACTGTAAATTCGTTCAAGGTCAATGAAATGTGTCTCACGATTCGCCCATACATGTCTTTCATTTTGTCGGCGAGCTCATCTGGTATAAAAAAGCACTTTTCTAGGTGTAATCATCCTCATATTCTTTTTATGCGCTCTGAGGCATTGTAGAGCGATGGTAGATTACTATGTGACATTGAAATATCAGGCAAAACCCAGAGCTATCGTCTGAAAAGTGTTTGTAACTTTAAAGTAACTCTATCCTGCTTCAATTTGCTTTGCAAACAACATAATTGGACTTGAGGGACTTAATCCATTGAGATATCTACCTGGAGTTATGAAAACCGGGTCGGCAAAGCTTAATTTTTTGTGTAACTTTACACAACTTCCCATGTGTAAGATTAGCTTGTTTACTGTGTTGTTTACGGCTGATGTCAGTTTCTTTTCTTGTTTTCTGGTTAGGGATTTGTGTAGAAGTGCATGTAGACATAATTGTCATCCCCCCCCCCCCCCTTCCCTTTGCCCTTTATCCAATTGGCGTTAAGTTTGGCCCAGGCTACACTCCTCTGAATTTCAGTTCGCGCGGTGACTCTGAGAGGGAGCAAACCGATCAGCGTTCTACAACTGCTGTCTAAAGGAAGTCTGCCCGAGGACATCATTAAGTCCAATGAAGGTGCAAGTCTAACGATTTGCTAGCAAGCGTCGTCCATTATCGTACATGAGAAGGCCCACTGAAAACGGGACGTCATTTAGCCCCGTAATATGCGGGCCGTTCGCACTGTGGCGATAATGCTGTGCTTGCTTTAGACAGCAGAAAGCTTTAGCCACATCAATTTAGGGCTTAGACGTGCAATGGACTAGACACTTCTGGCTGCTGTTGGCGTTATTTGCTCTGAACTTTGATGTAGCTAAAGACTTAGAAAAATATCTGTTGAAATCTGGATCTGGCGTTCCGCGCTCGACAAAAATCAAGTTCATCCGGGACATTGCTATTTGCAAGCAAACATGGCCACGAGCAGAGTGAAGAACATGAGTTCAAGCGCTGATCGTGAGTACAAATTTCTTGTTTTATCAATTTTAGGCGTTCTCGGCTTAGCTAACTATCAGAAATGTCTGTGATTCGCTAGCGCGGAAGAAATCTATTTGCGTGGCTTCCGGGCGATAATTGACGTAACGACAACATGTTGAGTGTTCGCTTACTGCTAACTATGGCTTGTTTTGGTGGAGTTTCAATCGATTCTCGATGTAGGAAGCTCTTGTTCAGTCTATTTAGGACGATGCAGGCCTTTAGAAAGTTATCTCGGATAAGCTCTCCGCCGCGGCCTTGACATAGTGTACGTTCGTGTTTATTTAGACTCGAATTTCATTTTGAAGCACTGTTAATTAACTTGTACAATTCGTGATTCAACGAAAATACGGTGAATTTAGTCTTCCTGGCCTCGAAAGGCATACAGAAGAGTTATTTCCTTTTATTTGAGCTACGATAAGGTTTTGCTGACTATTTAAGTTGCTATGAGAGCCTGAACCAGTGCAGCGAAAGTGTGTGAATGTGTGATTTCCGATGGTGTTGACAGGTATGTGATGTCTTGTTTAAGTGCGGTTTCGCCAAAATAGTCTGTGCCAGGCATTAATATTGTTACGTCGGTGTTAAGCTTAGCTGATCGTACCTTGGAAAAAGCATTTCTCGACTCGGCAAAATTGTATCTTGGTATAGTTTCAGCGGGCTCTAATGACATTGAACCATAGGCCAGTCTTTGTGCAGACAAGGTGACAAATTGTGCACTATGTTTCATTCAGTTTGTTGTCTATTCCATGCGAAATTTTGTTTATCGGACCGCGAGAAAAGTAGTGTTTTGCTGACTATATAAGTTGCTATGTAAGCCTTAACCAGGCACTTTATCGCTGTAGCGAACTCAGCTTAAAAAGTTCTAGACTGAAATGACACCGCTTTGAAACTTCGCCGGAAGTCAGGTTACTTAATAAATGTTCTAAAATTTGCGTCATTTTAAACTTCGACTCATTGGAATGCTTCTAGGGATCATTAACCTACTGCCCGGCGTCAGATAAAAGCTTTTAATCGGCCTTTGGACGAATGTTATTGTTTTTAACTGCCAAGTAGTAAAATGAGTCGTTATTTTTGCTAGCCCGGTTTTCAAAAAAACAGGTATATATCTCACAGAATTCACAAAGCAACAACTGTAAATTCGTTCAAGGTCAATGAAATGTGTCTCACGATTCGCCCATACATGTCTTTCATTTTGTCGGCGAGCTCATCTGGTATAAAAAAGCACTTTTCTAGGTGTAATCATCCTCATATTCTTTTTATGCGCTCTGAGGCATTGTAGAGCGATGGTAGATTACTATGTGACATTGAAATATCAGGCAAAACCCAGAGCTATCGTCTGAAAAGTGTTTGTAACTTTAAAGTAACTCTATCCTGCTTCAATTTGCTTTGCAAACAACATAATTGGACTTGAGGGACTTAATCCATTGAGATATCTACCTGGAGTTATGAAAACCGGGTCGGCAAAGCTTAATTTTTTGTGTAACTTTACACAACTTCCCATGTGTAAGATTAGCTTGTTTACTGTGTTGTTTACGGCTGATGTCAGTTTCTTTTCTTGTTTTCTGGTTAGGGATTTGTGTAGAAGTGCATGTAGACATAATTGTCATCCCCCCCCCCCCCCCTTCCCTTTGCCCTTTATCCAATTGGCGTTAAGTTTGGCCCAGGCTACACTCCTCTGAATTTCAGTTCGCGCGGTGACTCTGAGAGGGAGCAAACCGATCAGCGTTCTACAACTGCTGTCTAAAGGAAGTCTGCCCGAGGACATCATTAAGTCCAATGAAGGTGCAAGTCTAACGATTTGCTAGCAAGCGTCGTCCATTATCGTACATGAGAAGGCCCACTGAAAACGGGACGTCATTTAGCCCCGTAATATGCGGGCCGTTCGCACTGTGGCGATAATGCTGTGCTTGCTTTAGACAGCAGAAAGCTTTAGCCACATCAATTTAGGGCTTAGACGTGCAATGGACTAGACACTTCTGGCTGCTGTTGGCGTTATTTGCTCTGAACTTTGATGTAGCTAAAGACTTAGAAAAATATCTGTTGAAATCTGGATCTGGCGTTCCGCGCTCGACAAAAATCAAGTTCATCCGGGACATTGCTATTTGCAAGCAAACATGGCCACGAGCAGAGTGAAGAACATGAGTTCAAGCGCTGATCGTGAGTACAATTTTCTTGTTTTATCAATTTTAGGCGTTCTCGGCTTAGCTAACTATCAGAAATGTCTGTGATTCGCTAGCGCGGAAGAAATCTATTTGCGTGGCTTCCGGGCGATAATTGACGTAACGACAACATGTTGAGTGTTCGCTTACTGCTAACTATGGCTTGTTTTGGTGGAGTTTCAATCGATTCTCGATGTAGGAAGCTCTTGTTCAGTCTATTTAGGACGATGCAGGCCTTTAGAAAGTTATCTCGGATAAGCTCTCCGCCGCGGCCTTGACATAGTGTACGTTCGTGTTTATTTAGACTCGAATTTCATTTTGAAGCACTGTTAATTAACTTGTACAATTCGTGATTCAACGAAAATACGGTGAATTTAGTCTTCCTGGCCTCGAAAGGCATACAGAAGAGTTATTTCCTTTTATTTGAGCTACGATAAGGTTTTGCTGACTATTTAAGTTGCTATGAGAGCCTGAACCAGTGCAGCGAAAGTGTGTGAATGTGTGATTTCCGATGGTGTTGACAGGTATGTGATGTCTTGTTTAAGTGCGGTTTCGCCAAAATAGTCTGTGCCAGGCATTAATATTGTTACGTCGGTGTTAAGCTTAGCTGATCGTACCTTGGAAAAAGCATTTCTCGACTCGGCAAAATTGTATCTTGGTATAGTTTCAGCGGGCTCTAATGACATTGAACCATAGGCCAGTCTTTGTGCAGACAAGGTGACAAATTGTGCACTATGTTTCATTCAGTTTGTTGTCTATTCCATGCGAAATTTTGTTTATCGGACCGCGAGAAAAGTAGTGTTTTGCTGACTATATAAGTTGCTATGTAAGCCTTAACCAGGCACTTTATCGCTGTAGCGAACTCAGCTTAAAAAGTTCTAGACTGAAATGACACCGCTTTGAAACTTCGCCGGAAGTCAGGTTACTTAATAAATGTTCTAAAATTTGCGTCATTTTAAACTTCGACTCATTGGAATGCTTCTAGGGATCATTAACCTACTGCCCGGCGTCAGATAAAAGCTTTTAATCGGCCTTTGGACGAATGTTATTGTTTTTAACTGCCAAGTAGTAAAATGAGTCGTTATTTTTGCTAGCCCGGTTTTCAAAAAAACAGGTATATATCTCACAGAATTCACAAAGCAACAACTGTAAATTCGTTCAAGGTCAATGAAATGTGTCTCACGATTCGCCCATACATGTCTTTCATTTTGTCGGCGAGCTCATCTGGTATAAAAAAGCACTTTTCTAGGTGTAATCATCCTCATATTCTTTTTATGCGCTCTGAGGCATTGTAGAGCGATGGTAGATTACTATGTGACATTGAAATATCAGGCAAAACCCAGAGCTATCGTCTGAAAAGTGTTTGTAACTTTAAAGTAACTCTATCCTGCTTCAATTTGCTTTGCAAACAACATAATTGGACTTGAGGGACTTAATCCATTGAGATATCTACCTGGAGTTATGAAAACCGGGTCGGCAAAGCTTAATTTTTTGTGTAACTTTACACAACTTCCCATGTGTAAGATTAGCTTGTTTACTGTGTTGTTTACGGCTGATGTCAGTTTCTTTTCTTGTTTTCTGGTTAGGGATTTGTGTAGAAGTGCATGTAGACATAATTGTCATCCCCCCCCCCCCCCTTCCCTTTGCCCTTTATCCAATTGGCGTTAAGTTTGGCCCAGGCTACACTCCTCTGAATTTCAGTTCGCGCGGTGACTCTGAGAGGGAGCAAACCGATCAGCGTTCTACAACTGCTGTCTAAAGGAAGTCTGCCCGAGGACATCATTAAGTCCAATGAAGGTGCAAGTCTAACGATTTGCTAGCAAGCGTCGTCCATTATCGTACATGAGAAGGCCCACTGAAAACGGGACGTCATTTAGCCCCGTAATATGCGGGCCGTTCGCACTGTGGCGATAATGCTGTGCTTGCTTTAGACAGCAGAAAGCTTTAGCCACATCAATTTAGGGCTTAGACGTGCAATGGACTAGACACTTCTGGCTGCTGTTGGCGTTATTTGCTCTGAACTTTGATGTAGCTAAAGACTTAGAAAAATATCTGTTGAAATCTGGATCTGGCGTTCCGCGCTCGACAAAAATCAAGTTCATCCGGGACATTGCTATTTGCAAGCAAACATGGCCACGAGCAGAGTGAAGAACATGAGTTCAAGCGCTGATCGTGAGTACAATTTTCTTGTTTTATCAATTTTAGGCGTTCTCGGCTTAGCTAACTATCAGAAATGTCTGTGATTCGCTAGCGCGGAAGAAATCTATTTGCGTGGCTTCCGGGCGATAATTGACGTAACGACAACATGTTGAGTGTTCGCTTACTGCTAACTATGGCTTGTTTTGGTGGAGTTTCAATCGATTCTCGATGTAGGAAGCTCTTGTTCAGTCTATTTAGGACGATGCAGGCCTTTAGAAAGTTATAGATAAGCTCTCCGCCGCGGCCTTGACATAGTGTACGTTCGTGTTTATTTAGACTCGAATTTCATTTTGAAGCACTGTTAATTAACTTGTACAATTCGTGATTCAACGAAAATACGGTGAATTTAGTCTTCCTGGCCTCGAAAGGCATACAGAAGAGTTATTTCCTTTTATTTGAGCTACGATAAGGTTTTGCTGACTATTTAAGTTGCTATGAGAGCCTGAACCAGTGCAGCGAAAGTGTGTGAATGTGTGATTTCCGATGGTGTTGACAGGTATGTGATGTCTTGTTTAAGTGCGGTTTCGCCAAAATAGTCTGTGCCAGGCATTAATATTGTTACGTCGGTGTTAAGCTTAGCTGATCGTACCTTGGAAAAAGCATTTCTCGACTCGGCAAAATTGTATCTTGGTATAGTTTCAGCGGGCTCTAATGACATTGAACCATAGGCCAGTCTTTGTGCAGACAAGGTGACAAATTGTGCACTATGTTTCATTCAGTTTGTTGTCTATTCCATGCGAAATTTTGTTTATCGGACCGCGAGAAAAGTAGTGTTTTGCTGACTATATAAGTTGCTATGTAAGCCTTAACCAGGCACTTTATCGCTGTAGCGAACTCAGCTTAAAAAGTTCTAGACTGAAATGACACCGCTTTGAAACTTCGCCGGAAGTCAGGTTACTTAATAAATGTTCTAAAATTTGCGTCATTTTAAACTTCGACTCATTGGAATGCTTCTAGGGATCATTAACCTACTGCCCGGCGTCAGATAAAAGCTTTTAATCGGCCTTTGGACGAATGTTATTGTTTTTAACTGCCAAGTAGTAAAATGAGTCGTTATTTTTGCTAGCCCGGTTTTCAAAAAAACAGGTATATATCTCACAGAATTCACAAAGCAACAACTGTAAATTCGTTCAAGGTCAATGAAATGTGTCTCACGATTCGCCCATACATGTCTTTCATTTTGTCGGCGAGCTCATCTGGTATAAAAAAGCACTTTTCTAGGTGTAATCATCCTCATATTCTTTTTATGCGCTCTGAGGCATTGTAGAGCGATGGTAGATTACTATGTGACATTGAAATATCAGGCAAAACCCAGAGCTATCGTCTGAAAAGTGTTTGTAACTTTAAAGTAACTCTATCCTGCTTCAATTTGCTTTGCAAACAACATAATTGGACTTGAGGGACTTAATCCATTGAGATATCTACCTGGAGTTATGAAAACCGGGTCGGCAAAGCTTAATTTTTTGTGTAACTTTACACAACTTCCCATGTGTAAGATTAGCTTGTTTACTGTGTTGTTTACGGCTGATGTCAGTTTCTTTTCTTGTTTTCTGGTTAGGGATTTGTGTAGAAGTGCATGTAGACATAATTGTCATCCCCCCCCCCCCCTTCCCTTTGCCCTTTATCCAATTGGCGTTAAGTTTGGCCCAGGCTACACTCCTCTGAATTTCAGTTCGCGCGGTGACTCTGAGAGGGAGCAAACCGATCAGCGTTCTACAACTGCTGTCTAAAGGAAGTCTGCCCGAGGACATCATTAAGTCCAATGAAGGTGCAAGTCTAACGATTTGCTAGCAAGCGTCGTCCATTATCGTACATGAGAAGGCCCACTGAAAACGGGACGTCATTTAGCCCCGTAATATGCGGGCCGTTCGCACTGTGGCGATAATGCTGTGCTTGCTTTAGACAGCAGAAAGCTTTAGCCACATCAATTTAGGGCTTAGACGTGCAATGGACTAGACACTTCTGGCTGCTGTTGGCGTTATTTGCTCTGAACTTTGATGTAGCTAAAGACTTAGAAAAATATCTGTTGAAATCTGGATCTGGCGTTCCGCGCTCGACAAAAATCAAGTTCATCCGGGACATTGCTATTTGCAAGCAAACATGGCCACGAGCAGAGTGAAGAACATGAGTTCAAGCGCTGATCGTGAGTACAATTTTCTTGTTTTATCAATTTTAGGCGTTCTCGGCTTAGCTAACTATCAGAAATGTCTGTGATTCGCTAGCGCGGAAGAAATCTATTTGCGTGGCTTCCGGGCGATAATTGACGTAACGACAACATGTTGAGTGTTCGCTTACTGCTAACTATGGCTTGTTTTGGTGGAGTTTCAATCGATTCTCGATGTAGGAAGCTCTTGTTCAGTCTATTTAGGACGATGCAGGCCTTTAGAAAGTTATAGATAAGCTCTCCGCCGCGGCCTTGACATAGTGTACGTTCGTGTTTATTTAGACTCGAATTTCATTTTGAAGCACTGTTAATTAACTTGTACAATTCGTGATTCAACGAAAATACGGTGAATTTAGTCTTCCTGGCCTCGAAAGGCATACAGAAGAGTTATTTCCTTTTATTTGAGCTACGATAAGGTTTTGCTGACTATTTAAGTTGCTATGAGAGCCTGAACCAGTGCAGCGAAAGTGTGTGAATGTGTGATTTCCGATGGTGTTGACAGGTATGTGATGTCTTGTTTAAGTGCGGTTTCGCCAAAATAGTCTGTGCCAGGCATTAATATTGTTACGTCGGTGTTAAGCTTAGCTGATCGTACCTTGGAAAAAGCATTTCTCGACTCGGCAAAATTGTATCTTGGTATAGTTTCAGCGGGCTCTAATGACATTGAACCATAGGCCAGTCTTTGTGCAGACAAGGTGACAAATTGTGCACTATGTTTCATTCAGTTTGTTGTCTATTCCATGCGAAATTTTGTTTATCGGACCGCGAGAAAAGTAGTGTTTTGCTGACTATATAAGTTGCTATGTAAGCCTTAACCAGGCACTTTATCGCTGTAGCGAACTCAGCTTAAAAAGTTCTAGACTGAAATGACACCGCTTTGAAACTTCGCCGGAAGTCAGGTTACTTAATAAATGTTCTAAAATTTGCGTCATTTTAAACTTCGACTCATTGGAATGCTTCTAGGGATCATTAACCTACTGCCCGGCGTCAGATAAAAGCTTTTAATCGGCCTTTGGACGAATGTTATTGTTTTTAACTGCCAAGTAGTAAAATGAGTCGTTATTTTTGCTAGCCCGGTTTTCAAAAAAACAGGTATATATCTCACAGAATTCACAAAGCAACAACTGTAAATTCGTTCAAGGTCAATGAAATGTGTCTCACGATTCGCCCATACATGTCTTTCATTTTGTCGGCGAGCTCATCTGGTATAAAAAAGCACTTTTCTAGGTGTAATCATCCTCATATTCTTTTTATGCGCTCTGAGGCATTGTAGAGCGATGGTAGATTACTATGTGACATTGAAATATCAGGCAAAACCCAGAGCTATCGTCTGAAAAGTGTTTGTAACTTTAAAGTAACTCTATCCTGCTTCAATTTGCTTTGCAAACAACATAATTGGACTTGAGGGACTTAATCCATTGAGATATCTACCTGGAGTTATGAAAACCGGGTCGGCAAAGCTTAATTTTTCGTGTAACTTTACACAACTTCCCATGTGTAAGATTAGCTTGTTTACTGTGTTGTTTACGGCTGATGTCAGTTTCTTTTCTTGTTTTCTGGTTAGGGATTTGTGTAGAAGTGCATGTAGACATAATTGTCATCCCCTCCCCCCCCCCTTCCCTTTGCCCTTTATCCAATTGGCGTTAAGTTTGGCCCAGGCTACACTCCTCTGAATTTCAGTTCGCGCGGTGACTCTGAGAGGGAGCAAACCGATCAGCGTTCTACAACTGCTGTCTAAAGGAAGTCTGCCCGAGGACATCATTAAGTCCAATGAAGGTGCAAGTCTAACGATTTGCTAGCAAGCGTCGTCCATTATCGTACATGAGAAGGCCCACTGAAAACGGGACGTCATTTAGCCCCGTAATATGCGGGCCGTTCGCACTGTGGCGATAATGCTGTGCTTGCTTTAGACAGCAGAAAGCTTTAGCCACATCAATTTAGGGCTTAGACGTGCAATGGACTAGACACTTCTGGCTGCTGTTGGCGTTATTTGCTCTGAACTTTGATGTAGCTAAAGACTTAGAAAAATATCTGTTGAAATCTGGATCTGGCGTTCCGCGCTCGACAAAAATCAAGTTCATCCGGGACATTGCTATTTGCAAGCAAACATGGCCACGAGCAGAGTGAAGAACATGAGTTCAAGCGCTGATCGTGAGTACAATTTTCTTGTTTTATCAATTTTAGGCGTTCTCGGCTTAGCTAACTATCAGAAATGTCTGTGATTCGCTAGCGCGGAAGAAATCTATTTGCGTGGCTTCCGGGCGATAATTGACGTAACGACAACATGTTGAGTGTTCGCTTACTGCTAACTATGGCTTGTTTTGGTGGAGTTTCAATCGATTCTCGATGTAGGAAGCTCTTGTTCAGTCTATTTAGGACGATGCAGGCCTTTAGAAAGTTATCTCGGATAAGCTCTCCGCCGCGGCCTTGACATAGTGTACGTTCGTGTTTATTTAGACTCGAATTTCATTTTGAAGCACTGTTAATTAACTTGTACAATTCGTGATTCAACGAAAATACGGTGAATTTAGTCTTCCTGGCCTCGAAAGGCATACAGAAGAGTTATTTCCTTTTATTTGAGCTACGATAAGGTTTTGCTGACTATTTAAGTTGCTATGAGAGCCTGAACCAGTGCAGCGAAAGTGTGTGAATGTGTGATTTCCGATGGTGTTGACAGGTATGTGATGTCTTGTTTAAGTGCGGTTTCGCCAAAATAGTCTGTGCCAGGCATTAATATTGTTACGTCGGTGTTAAGCTTAGCTGATCGTACCTTGGAAAAAGCATTTCTCGACTCGGCAAAATTGTATCTTGGTATAGTTTCAGCGGGCTCTAATGACATTGAACCATAGGCCAGTCTTTGTGCAGACAAGGTGACAAATTGTGCACTATGTTTCATTCAGTTTGTTGTCTATTCCATGCGAAATTTTGTTTATCGGACCGCGAGAAAAGTAGTGTTTTGCTGACTATATAAGTTGCTATGTAAGCCTTAACCAGGCACTTTATCGCTGTAGCGAACTCAGCTTAAAAAGTTCTAGACTGAAATGACACCGCTTTGAAACTTCGCCGGAAGTCAGGTTACTTAATAAATGTTCTAAAATTTGCGTCATTTTAAACTTCGACTCATTGGAATGCTTCTAGGGATCATTAACCTACTGCCCGGCGTCAGATAAAAGCTTTTAATCGGCCTTTGGACGAATGTTATTGTTTTTAACTGCCAAGTAGTAAAATGAGTCGTTATTTTTGCTAGCCCGGTTTTCAAAAAAACAGGTATATATCTCACAGAATTCACAAAGCAACAACTGTAAATTCGTTCAAGGTCAATGAAATGTGTCTCACGATTCGCCCATACATGTCTTTCATTTTGTCGGCGAGCTCATCTGGTATAAAAAAGCACTTTTCTAGGTGTAATCATCCTCATATTCTTTTTATGCGCTCTGAGGCATTGTAGAGCGATGGTAGATTACTATGTGACATTGAAATATCAGGCAAAACCCAGAGCTATCGTCTGAAAAGTGTTTGTAACTTTAAAGTAACTCTATCCTGCTTCAATTTGCTTTGCAAACAACATAATTGGACTTGAGGGACTTAATCCATTGAGATATCTACCTGGAGTTATGAAAACCGGGTCGGCAAAGCTTAATTTTTCGTGTAACTTTACACAACTTCCCATGTGTAAGATTAGCTTGTTTACTGTGTTGTTTACGGCTGATGTCAGTTTCTTTTCTTGTTTTCTGGTTAGGGATTTGTGTAGAAGTGCATGTAGACATAATTGTCATCCCCTCCCCCCCCCCTTCCCTTTGCCCTTTATCCAATTGGCGTTAAGTTTGGCCCAGGCTACACTCCTCTGAATTTCAGTTCGCGCGGTGACTCTGAGAGGGAGCAAACCGATCAGCGTTCTACAACTGCTGTCTAAAGGAAGTCTGCCCGAGGACATCATTAAGTCCAATGAAGGTGCAAGTCTAACGATTTGCTAGCAAGCGTCGTCCATTATCGTACATGAGAAGGCCCACTGAAAACGGGACGTCATTTAGCCCCGTAATATGCGGGCCGTTCGCACTGTGGCGATAATGCTGTGCTTGCTTTAGACAGCAGAAAGCTTTAGCCACATCAATTTAGGGCTTAGACGTGCAATGGACTAGACACTTCTGGCTGCTGTTGGCGTTATTTGCTCTGAACTTTGATGTAGCTAAAGACTTAGAAAAATATCTGTTGAAATCTGGATCTGGCGTTCCGCGCTCGACAAAAATCAAGTTCATCCGGGACATTGCTATTTGCAAGCAAACATGGCCACGAGCAGAGTGAAGAACATGAGTTCAAGCGCTGATCGTGAGTACAATTTTCTTGTTTTATCAATTTTAGGCGTTCTCGGCTTAGCTAACTATCAGAAATGTCTGTGATTCGCTAGCGCGGAAGAAATCTATTTGCGTGGCTTCCGGGCGATAATTGACGTAACGACAACATGTTGAGTGTTCGCTTACTGCTAACTATGGCTTGTTTTGGTGGAGTTTCAATCGATTCTCGATGTAGGAAGCTCTTGTTCAGTCTATTTAGGACGATGCAGGCCTTTAGAAAGTTATCTCGGATAAGCTCTCCGCCGCGGCCTTGACATAGTGTACGTTCGTGTTTATTTAGACTCGAATTTCATTTTGAAGCACTGTTAATTAACTTGTACAATTCGTGATTCAACGAAAATACGGTGAATTTAGTCTTCCTGGCCTCGAAAGGCATACAGAAGAGTTATTTCCTTTTATTTGAGCTACGATAAGGTTTTGCTGACTATTTAAGTTGCTATGAGAGCCTGAACCAGTGCAGCGAAAGTGTGTGAATGTGTGATTTCCGATGGTGTTGACAGGTATGTGATGTCTTGTTTAAGTGCGGTTTCGCCAAAATAGTCTGTGCCAGGCATTAATATTGTTACGTCGGTGTTAAGCTTAGCTGATCGTACCTTGGAAAAAGCATTTCTCGACTCGGCAAAATTGTATCTTGGTATAGTTTCAGCGGGCTCTAATGACATTGAACCATAGGCCAGTCTTTGTGCAGACAAGGTGACAAATTGTGCACTATGTTTCATTCAGTTTGTTGTCTATTCCATGCGAAATTTTGTTTATCGGACCGCGAGAAAAGTAGTGTTTTGCTGACTATATAAGTTGCTATGTAAGCCTTAACCAGGCACTTTATCGCTGTAGCGAACTCAGCTTAAAAAGTTCTAGACTGAAATGACACCGCTTTGAAACTTCGCCGGAAGTCAGGTTACTTAATAAATGTTCTAAAATTTGCGTCATTTTAAACTTCGACTCATTGGAATGCTTCTAGGGATCATTAACCTACTGCCCGGCGTCAGATAAAAGCTTTTAATCGGCCTTTGGACGAATGTTATTGTTTTTAACTGCCAAGTAGTAAAATGAGTCGTTATTTTTGCTAGCCCGGTTTTCAAAAAAACAGGTATATATCTCACAGAATTCACAAAGCAACAACTGTAAATTCGTTCAAGGTCAATGAAATGTGTCTCACGATTCGCCCATACATGTCTTTCATTTTGTCGGCGAGCTCATCTGGTATAAAAAAGCACTTTTCTAGGTGTAATCATCCTCATATTCTTTTTATGCGCTCTGAGGCATTGTAGAGCGATGGTAGATTACTATGTGACATTGAAATATCAGGCAAAACCCAGAGCTATCGTCTGAAAAGTGTTTGTAACTTTAAAGTAACTCTATCCTGCTTCAATTTGCTTTGCAAACAACATAATTGGACTTGAGGGACTTAATCCATTGAGATATCTACCTGGAGTTATGAAAACCGGGTCGGCAAAGCTTAATTTTTTGTGTAACTTTACACAACTTCCCATGTGTAAGATTAGCTTGTTTACTGTGTTGTTTACGGCTGATGTCAGTTTCTTTTCTTGTTTTCTGGTTAGGGATTTGTGTAGAAGTGCATGTAGACATAATTGTCATCCCCCCCCCCCCCCTTCCCTTTGCCCTTTATCCAATTGGCGTTAAGTTTGGCCCAGGCTACACTCCTCTGAATTTCAGTTCGCGCGGTGACTCTGAGAGGGAGCAAACCGATCAGCGTTCTACAACTGCTGTCTAAAGGAAGTCTGCCCGAGGACATCATTAAGTCCAATGAAGGTGCAAGTCTAACGATTTGCTAGCAAGCGTCGTCCATTATCGTACATGAGAAGGCCCACTGAAAACGGGACGTCATTTAGCCCCGTAATATGCGGGCCGTTCGCACTGTGGCGATAATGCTGTGCTTGCTTTAGACAGCAGAAAGCTTTAGCCACATCAATTTAGGGCTTAGACGTGCAATGGACTAGACACTTCTGGCTGCTGTTGGCGTTATTTGCTCTGAACTTTGATGTAGCTAAAGACTTAGAAAAATATCTGTTGAAATCTGGATCTGGCGTTCCGCGCTCGACAAAAATCAAGTTCATCCGGGACATTGCTATTTGCAAGCAAACATGGCCACGAGCAGAGTGAAGAACATGAGTTCAAGCGCTGATCGTGAGTACAATTTTCTTGTTTTATCAATTTTAGGCGTTCTCGGCTTAGCTAACTATCAGAAATGTCTGTGATTCGCTAGCGCGGAAGAAATCTATTTGCGTGGCTTCCGGGCGATAATTGACGTAACGACAACATGTTGAGTGTTCGCTTACTGCTAACTATGGCTTGTTTTGGTGGAGTTTCAATCGATTCTCGATGTAGGAAGCTCTTGTTCAGTCTATTTAGGACGATGCAGGCCTTTAGAAAGTTATAGATAAGCTCTCCGCCGCGGCCTTGACATAGTGTACGTTCGTGTTTATTTAGACTCGAATTTCATTTTGAAGCACTGTTAATTAACTTGTACAATTCGTGATTCAACGAAAATACGGTGAATTTAGTCTTCCTGGCCTCGAAAGGCATACAGAAGAGTTATTTCCTTTTATTTGAGCTACGATAAGGTTTTGCTGACTATTTAAGTTGCTATGAGAGCCTGAACCAGTGCAGCGAAAGTGTGTGAATGTGTGATTTCCGATGGTGTTGACAGGTATGTGATGTCTTGTTTAAGTGCGGTTTCGCCAAAATAGTCTGTGCCAGGCATTAATATTGTTACGTCGGTGTTAAGCTTAGCTGATCGTACCTTGGAAAAAGCATTTCTCGACTCGGCAAAATTGTATCTTGGTATAGTTTCAGCGGGCTCTAATGACATTGAACCATAGGCCAGTCTTTGTGCAGACAAGGTGACAAATTGTGCACTATGTTTCATTCAGTTTGTTGTCTATTCCATGCGAAATTTTGTTTATCGGACCGCGAGAAAAGTAGTGTTTTGCTGACTATATAAGTTGCTATGTAAGCCTTAACCAGGCACTTTATCGCTGTAGCGAACTCAGCTTAAAAAGTTCTAGACTGAAATGACACCGCTTTGAAACTTCGCCGGAAGTCAGGTTACTTAATAAATGTTCTAAAATTTGCGTCATTTTAAACTTCGACTCATTGGAATGCTTCTAGGGATCATTAACCTACTGCCCGGCGTCAGATAAAAGCTTTTAATCGGCCTTTGGACGAATGTTATTGTTTTTAACTGCCAAGTAGTAAAATGAGTCGTTATTTTTGCTAGCCCGGTTTTCAAAAAAACAGGTATATATCTCACAGAATTCACAAAGCAACAACTGTAAATTCGTTCAAGGTCAATGAAATGTGTCTCACGATTCGCCCATACATGTCTTTCATTTTGTCGGCGAGCTCATCTGGTATAAAAAAGCACTTTTCTAGGTGTAATCATCCTCATATTCTTTTTATGCGCTCTGAGGCATTGTAGAGCGATGGTAGATTACTATGTGACATTGAAATATCAGGCAAAACCCAGAGCTATCGTCTGAAAAGTGTTTGTAACTTTAAAGTAACTCTATCCTGCTTCAATTTGCTTTGCAAACAACATAATTGGACTTGAGGGACTTAATCCATTGAGATATCTACCTGGAGTTATGAAAACCGGGTCGGCAAAGCTTAATTTTTTGTGTAACTTTACACAACTTCCCATGTGTAAGATTAGCTTGTTTACTGTGTTGTTTACGGCTGATGTCAGTTTCTTTTCTTGTTTTCTGGTTAGGGATTTGTGTAGAAGTGCATGTAGACATAATTGTCATCCCCCCCCCCCCCCTTCCCTTTGCCCTTTATCCAATTGGCGTTAAGTTTGGCCCAGGCTACACTCCTCTGAATTTCAGTTCGCGCGGTGACTCTGAGAGGGAGCAAACCGATCAGCGTTCTACAACTGCTGTCTAAAGGAAGTCTGCCCGAGGACATCATTAAGTCCAATGAAGGTGCAAGTCTAACGATTTGCTAGCAAGCGTCGTCCATTATCGTACATGAGAAGGCCCACTGAAAACGGGACGTCATTTAGCCCCGTAATATGCGGGCCGTTCGCACTGTGGCGATAATGCTGTGCTTGCTTTAGACAGCAGAAAGCTTTAGCCACATCAATTTAGGGCTTAGACGTGCAATGGACTAGACACTTCTGGCTGCTGTTGGCGTTATTTGCTCTGAACTTTGATGTAGCTAAAGACTTAGAAAAATATCTGTTGAAATCTGGATCTGGCGTTCCGCGCTCGACAAAAATCAAGTTCATCCGGGACATTGCTATTTGCAAGCAAACATGGCCACGAGCAGAGTGAAGAACATGAGTTCAAGCGCTGATCGTGAGTACAATTTTCTTGTTTTATCAATTTTAGGCGTTCTCGGCTTAGCTAACTATCAGAAATGTCTGTGATTCGCTAGCGCGGAAGAAATCTATTTGCGTGGCTTCCGGGCGATAATTGACGTAACGACAACATGTTGAGTGTTCGCTTACTGCTAACTATGGCTTGTTTTGGTGGAGTTTCAATCGATTCTCGATGTAGGAAGCTCTTGTTCAGTCTATTTAGGACGATGCAGGCCTTTAGAAAGTTATAGATAAGCTCTCCGCCGCGGCCTTGACATAGTGTACGTTCGTGTTTATTTAGACTCGAATTTCATTTTGAAGCACTGTTAATTAACTTGTACAATTCGTGATTCAACGAAAATACGGTGAATTTAGTCTTCCTGGCCTCGAAAGGCATACAGAAGAGTTATTTCCTTTTATTTGAGCTACGATAAGGTTTTGCTGACTATTTAAGTTGCTATGAGAGCCTGAACCAGTGCAGCGAAAGTGTGTGAATGTGTGATTTCCGATGGTGTTGACAGGTATGTGATGTCTTGTTTAAGTGCGGTTTCGCCAAAATAGTCTGTGCCAGGCATTAATATTGTTACGTCGGTGTTAAGCTTAGCTGATCGTACCTTGGAAAAAGCATTTCTCGACTCGGCAAAATTGTATCTTGGTATAGTTTCAGCGGGCTCTAATGACATTGAACCATAGGCCAGTCTTTGTGCAGACAAGGTGACAAATTGTGCACTATGTTTCATTCAGTTTGTTGTCTATTCCATGCGAAATTTTGTTTATCGGACCGCGAGAAAAGTAGTGTTTTGCTGACTATATAAGTTGCTATGTAAGCCTTAACCAGGCACTTTATCGCTGTAGCGAACTCAGCTTAAAAAGTTCTAGACTGAAATGACACCGCTTTGAAACTTCGCCGGAAGTCAGGTTACTTAATAAATGTTCTAAAATTTGCGTCATTTTAAACTTCGACTCATTGGAATGCTTCTAGGGATCATTAACCTACTGCCCGGCGTCAGATAAAAGCTTTTAATCGGCCTTTGGACGAATGTTATTGTTTTTAACTGCCAAGTAGTAAAATGAGTCGTTATTTTTGCTAGCCCGGTTTTCAAAAAAACAGGTATATATCTCACAGAATTCACAAAGCAACAACTGTAAATTCGTTCAAGGTCAATGAAATGTGTCTCACGATTCGCCCATACATGTCTTTCATTTTGTCGGCGAGCTCATCTGGTATAAAAAAGCACTTTTCTAGGTGTAATCATCCTCATATTCTTTTTATGCGCTCTGAGGCATTGTAGAGCGATGGTAGATTACTATGTGACATTGAAATATCAGGCAAAACCCAGAGCTATCGTCTGAAAAGTGTTTGTAACTTTAAAGTAACTCTATCCTGCTTCAATTTGCTTTGCAAACAACATAATTGGACTTGAGGGACTTAATCCATTGAGATATCTACCTGGAGTTATGAAAACCGGGTCGGCAAAGCTTAATTTTTTGTGTAACTTTACACAACTTCCCATGTGTAAGATTAGCTTGTTTACTGTGTTGTTTACGGCTGATGTCAGTTTCTTTTCTTGTTTTCTGGTTAGGGATTTGTGTAGAAGTGCATGTAGACATAATTGTCATCCCCCCCCCCCCCCCCTTCCCTTTGCCCTTTATCCAATTGGCGTTAAGTTTGGCCCAGGCTACACTCCTCTGAATTTCAGTTCGCGCGGTGACTCTGAGAGGGAGCAAACCGATCAGCGTTCTACAACTGCTGTCTAAAGGAAGTCTGCCCGAGGACATCATTAAGTCCAATGAAGGTGCAAGTCTAACGATTTGCTAGCAAGCGTCGTCCATTATCGTACATGAGAAGGCCCACTGAAAACGGGACGTCATTTAGCCCCGTAATATGCGGGCCGTTCGCACTGTGGCGATAATGCTGTGCTTGCTTTAGACAGCAGAAAGCTTTAGCCACATCAATTTAGGGCTTAGACGTGCAATGGACTAGACACTTCTGGCTGCTGTTGGCGTTATTTGCTCTGAACTTTGATGTAGCTAAAGACTTAGAAAAATATCTGTTGAAATCTGGATCTGGCGTTCCGCGCTCGACAAAAATCAAGTTCATCCGGGACATTGCTATTTGCAAGCAAACATGGCCACGAGCAGAGTGAAGAACATGAGTTCAAGCGCTGATCGTGAGTACAATTTTCTTGTTTTATCAATTTTAGGCGTTCTCGGCTTAGCTAACTATCAGAAATGTCTGTGATTCGCTAGCGCGGAAGAAATCTATTTGCGTGGCTTCCGGGCGATAATTGACGTAACGACAACATGTTGAGTGTTCGCTTACTGCTAACTATGGCTTGTTTTGGTGGAGTTTCAATCGATTCTCGATGTAGGAAGCTCTTGTTCAGTCTATTTAGGACGATGCAGGCCTTTAGAAAGTTATAGATAAGCTCTCCGCCGCGGCCTTGACATAGTGTACGTTCGTGTTTATTTAGACTCGAATTTCATTTTGAAGCACTGTTAATTAACTTGTACAATTCGTGATTCAACGAAAATACGGTGAATTTAGTCTTCCTGGCCTCGAAAGGCATACAGAAGAGTTATTTCCTTTTATTTGAGCTACGATAAGGTTTTGCTGACTATTTAAGTTGCTATGAGAGCCTGAACCAGTGCAGCGAAAGTGTGTGAATGTGTGATTTCCGATGGTGTTGACAGGTATGTGATGTCTTGTTTAAGTGCGGTTTCGCCAAAATAGTCTGTGCCAGGCATTAATATTGTTACGTCGGTGTTAAGCTTAGCTGATCGTACCTTGGAAAAAGCATTTCTCGACTCGGCAAAATTGTATCTTGGTATAGTTTCAGCGGGCTCTAATGACATTGAACCATAGGCCAGTCTTTGTGCAGACAAGGTGACAAATTGTGCACTATGTTTCATTCAGTTTGTTGTCTATTCCATGCGAAATTTTGTTTATCGGACCGCGAGAAAAGTAGTGTTTTGCTGACTATATAAGTTGCTATGTAAGCCTTAACCAGGCACTTTATCGCTGTAGCGAACTCAGCTTAAAAAGTTCTAGACTGAAATGACACCGCTTTGAAACTTCGCCGGAAGTCAGGTTACTTAATAAATGTTCTAAAATTTGCGTCATTTTAAACTTCGACTCATTGGAATGCTTCTAGGGATCATTAACCTACTGCCCGGCGTCAGATAAAAGCTTTTAATCGGCCTTTGGACGAATGTTATTGTTTTTAACTGCCAAGTAGTAAAATGAGTCGTTATTTTTGCTAGCCCGGTTTTCAAAAAAACAGGTATATATCTCACAGAATTCACAAAGCAACAACTGTAAATTCGTTCAAGGTCAATGAAATGTGTCTCACGATTCGCCCATACATGTCTTTCATTTTGTCGGCGAGCTCATCTGGTATAAAAAAGCACTTTTCTAGGTGTAATCATCCTCATATTCTTTTTATGCGCTCTGAGGCATTGTAGAGCGATGGTAGATTACTATGTGACATTGAAATATCAGGCAAAACCCAGAGCTATCGTCTGAAAAGTGTTTGTAACTTTAAAGTAACTCTATCCTGCTTCAATTTGCTTTGCAAACAACATAATTGGACTTGAGGGACTTAATCCATTGAGATATCTACCTGGAGTTATGAAAACCGGGTCGGCAAAGCTTAATTTTTTGTGTAACTTTACACAACTTCCCATGTGTAAGATTAGCTTGTTTACTGTGTTGTTTACGGCTGATGTCAGTTTCTTTTTCTTGTTTTCTGGTTAGGGATTTGTGTAGAAGTGCATGTAGACATAATTGTCATCCCCCCCCCCCCCCCTTCCCTTTGCCCTTTATCCAATTGGCGTTAAGTTTGGCCCAGGCTACACTCCTCTGAATTTCAGTTCGCGCGGTGACTCTGAGAGGGAGCAAACCGATCAGCGTTCTACAACTGCTGTCTAAAGGAAGTCTGCCCGAGGACATCATTAAGTCCAATGAAGGTGCAAGTCTAACGATTTGCTAGCAAGCGTCGTCCATTATCGTACATGAGAAGGCCCACTGAAAACGGGACGTCATTTAGCCCCGTAATATGCGGGCCGTTCGCACTGTGGCGGATAATGCTGTGCTTGCTTTAGACAGCAGAAAGCTTTAGCCACATCAATTTAGGGCTTAGACGTGCAATGGACTAGACACTTCTGGCTGCTGTTGGCGTTATTTGCTCTGAACTTTGATGTAGCTAAAGACTTAGAAAAATATCTGTTGAAATCTGGATCTGGCGTTCCGCGCTCGACAAAAATCAAGTTCATCCGGGACATTGCTATTTGCAAGCAAACATGGCCACGAGCAGAGTGAAGAACATGAGTTCAAGCGCTGATCGTGAGTACAATTTTCTTGTTTTATCAATTTTAGGCGTTCTCGGCTTAGCTAACTATCAGAAATGTCTGTGATTCGCTAGCGCGGAAGAAATCTATTTGCGTGGCTTCCGGGCGATAATTGACGTAACGACAACATGTTGAGTGTTCGCTTACTGCTAACTATGGCTTGTTTTGGTGGAGTTTCAATCGATTCTCGATGTAGGAAGCTCTTGTTCAGTCTATTTAGGACGATGCAGGCCTTTAGGAAAGTTATAGATAAGCTCTCCGCCGCGGCCTTGACATAGTGTACGTTCGTGTTTATTTAGACTCGAATTTCATTTTGAAGCACTGTTAATTAACTTGTACAATTCGTGATTCAACGAAAATACGGTGAATTTAGTCTTCCTGGCCTCGAAAGGCATACAGAAGAGTTATTTCCTTTTATTTGAGCTACGATAAGGTTTTGCTGACTATTTAAGTTGCTATGAGAGCCTGAACCAGTGCAGCGAAAGTGTGTGAATGTGTGATTTCCGATGGTGTTGACAGGTATGTGATGTCTTGTTTAAGTGCGGTTTCGCCAAAATAGTCTGTGCCAGGCATTAATATTGTTACGTCGGTGTTAAGCTTAGCTGATCGTACCTTGGAAAAGCATTTCTCGACTCGGCAAAAATTGTATCTTGGTATAGTTTCAGCGGGCTCTAATGACATTGAACCATAGGCCAGTCTTTGTGCAGACAAGGTGACAAATTGTGCACTATGTTTCATTCAGTTTGTTGTCTATTCCATGCGAAATTTTGTTTATCGGACCGCGAGAAAAGTAGTGTTTTGCTGACTATATAAGTTGCTATGTAAGCCTTAACCAGGCACTTTATCGCTGTAGCGAACTCAGCTTAAAAAGTTCTAGACTGAAATGACACCGCTTTGAAACTTCGCCGGAAGTCAGGTTACTTAATAAAATGTTCTAAAATTTGCGTCATTTTAAACTTCGACTCATTGGAATGCTTCTAGGGATCATTAACCTACTGCCCGGCGTCAGATAAAAGCTTTTAATCGGCCTTTGGACGAATGTTATTGTTTTTAACTGCCAAGTAGTAAATGAGTCGTTATTTTTGCTAGCCCGGTTTTCAAAAAACAGGTATATATCTCACAGAATTCACAAAGCAACAACTGTAAATTCGTTCAAGGTCAATGAAATGTGTCTCACGATTCGCCCATACATGTCTTTTTGTCGGCGAGCTCATCTGGTATAAAAAAGCACTTTTCTAGGTGTAATCATCCTCATATTCTTTTTTATGCGCTCTGAGGCATTGTAGAGCGATGGTAGATTACTATGTGACATTGAAATATCAGGCAAAACCCAGAGCTACGTCTGAAAAGTGTTTGTAACTTTAAAGTAACTCTATCCTGCTTCAATTTGCTTTGCAAACAACATAATTGGACTTGAGGGACTTAATCCATTGAGATATCTACCTGGAGTTATGAAAACCGGGTCGGCAAAGCTTAATTTTTTGTGTAACTTTACACAACTTCCCATGTGTAAGATTAGCTTGTTTACTGTGTTGTTTACGGCTGATGTCAGTTTCTTTTCTTGTTTTCTGGTTAGGGATTTGTGTAGAAGTGCATGTAGACATAATTGTCATCCCCCCCCCCCCCCTTCCTTTGCCCTTTATCCAATTGGCGTTAAGTTTGGCCCAGGCTACACTCCTCTGAATTTCAGTTCGCGCGGTGACTCTGAGAGGGAGCAAACCGATCAGCGTTCTACAACTGCTGTCTAAAGGAAGTCTGCCCGAGGACATCATTAAGTCCAATGAAGGTGCAAGTCTAACGATTTGCTAGCAAGCGTCGTCCATTATCGTACATGAGAAGGCCCACTGAAAACGGGACGTCATTTAGCCCCGTAATATGCGGGCCGTTCGACTGTGGCGATAATGCTGTGCTTGCTTTAGACAGCAGAAAGCTTTAGCCACATCAATTTAGGGCTTAGACGTGCAATGGACTAGACACTTCTGGCTGCTGTTGGCGTTATTTGCTCTGAACTTTGATGTAGCTAAAGACTTAGAAAAATATCTGTTGAAATCTGGATCTGGCGTTCCGCGCTCGACAAAAATCAAGTTCATCCGGGACATTGCTATTTGCAAGCAAACATGGCCACGAGCAGAGTGAAGAACATGAGTTCAAGCGCTGATCGTGAGTACAATTTTCTTGTTTTATCAATTTTAGGCGTTCTCGGCTTAGCTAACTATCAGAAATGTCTGTGATTCGCTAGCGCGGAAGAAATCTATTTGCGTGGCTTCCGGGCGATAATTGACGTAACGACAACATGTTGAGTGTTCGCTTACTGCTAACTATGGCTTGTTTTGGTGGAGTTTCAATCGATTCTCGATGTAGGAAGCTCTTGTTCAGTCTATTTAGGACGATGCAGGCCTTTAGAAAGTTATAGATAAGCTCTCCGCCGCGGCCTTGACATAGTGTACGTTCGTGTTTATTTAGACTCGAATTTCATTTTGAAGCACTGTTAATTAACTTGTACAATTCGTGATTCAACGAAAATACGGTGAATTTAGTCTTCCTGGCCTCGAAAGGCATACAGAAGAGTTATTTCCTTTTATTTGAGCTACGATAAGGTTTTGCTGACTATTTAAGTTGCTATGAGAGCCTGAACCAGTGCAGCGAAGTGTGTGAATGTGTGATTTCCGATGGTGTTGACAGGTATGTGATGTCTTGTTTAAGTGCGGTTTCGCCAAAATAGTCTGTGCCAGGCATTAATATTGTTACGTCGGTGTTAAGCTTAGCTGATCGTACTTGGAAAAAGCATTTCTCGACTCGGCAAAATTGTATCTTGGTATAGTTTCAGCGGGCTCTAATGACATTGAACCATAGGCCAGTCTTTGTGCAGACAAGGTGACAAATTGTGCACTATGTTTCATTCAGTTTGTTGTCTATTCCATGCGAAATTTTGTTTATCGGACCGCGAGAAAAGTAGTGTTTTGCTGACTATATAAGTTGCTATGTAAGCCTTAACCAGGCACTTTATAGCTGTAGCGAACTCAGCTTAAAAGTTCTAGACTGAAATGACACCGCTTTGAAACTTCGCCGGAAGTCAGGTTACTTAATAAATGTTCTAAAAT
>CAXHUQ010001394.1:0-15790 GCA_964020085.1 Micromussa lordhowensis | reverse complement strand
CGTACACACGTACACATAATTACAAGTTCAGTGACTCTTACAAGGTATGTTTGAATAAATAACTCAAGTTCTATTTATACGTTTTTAGGGCAGAGGTAATTTGGGAAATATTAATATAGTCATCATGCTACTTAAGAGTATCAAGAAGGAAACAGTGGAGTTTCGTTTGGAAGTGTTTTTTTGGGAGCTCTCTTAATGATGCTGGCATCTCATTCCAGATTTTAGCTCCTACTCTTGACTACATCTTTGTAGTTGTTTATGACTGCATAGTAGCGCAGTTGCTTGGCTTTCCAGACTTGGGGGAACATGCAATAACCTCCTTTGAGTTGCAGGAATTCAATTCGTCCTGCAATATTCGAGCAATGGCCTCATCCAACTCTATTTGCTCACAAGTGGAAGGAAACTCCTCTTCAATGGAACGACAGTCATCCTCTGATGTGGCCTCTGATGTGTTGGCAGGCTCCTGAAGATACCTCTCGTAAGCAGAAAAGTTATCTGTGTCACACAGGTAAAACACTAAACGTTTGTAGTCCTTTCGGACTTCTGTTTTGTACTGTTTCAAAGAAAAAAATCCTTTGTTTGGCCTGATAAAAAGAAATCATAACAAAAGAAAAAAATCAGAGGTTTAAATATCAAGGGCGAACAATGAAGAATCTGAATGCAAATAAAGGACAATACAACAGATACTGGTGTGTTGGTATTTTGCCCACTCCCAAGATATGATTACAGTTGACACTTCACGGTGATCCAAAACACCATTGTCATAACAATATCACACATTTTGAAGTGCGGTTATTAGTTTAAAGAAGAAAATTAATAACAAGACAGAAGATATTGATAGATTGTTCATTGAGCATTTGTCACAAAAAGGGTACATAAATAAAACTGGTTTGCTTTGCCCAAGTTACAGTTATCTTAAACTGATAAAAATCCTGTACAGGATCCTGCAGAATTCCCCAGTATACTGTAGGATCTTATCAGAATCCACTCAACCAGAAAGATTTTACTGTTGTTACTTTGACTACATTGAAACATTACTATATGGCGTTGATTTAGGTGCAAATATAGTTTGGAAGGAATATTATCCCCTAAAACAATCTGCACACCAATCAATAAAAATTATTGTTAAGCACAGCACAGAGTAGGCACTGAAATAATGTCATAAATAATAACAAATTATCTATTTGGGACCTAATAGTAATTATTATTTTGAAACAACTACCTGGCATTAACAGTGCATGTGTTCCATCTTCATAGAGTAAGACATGCTCTTTGGCTGTCTCAAATCGTCTATCAAACGCCTTCCACTTGGCCACTGCTTTTTCAAAAATAGTTGTATATGTTGCATTTGCTGGGACAGCTATTTGGTAGACGCTTCCACTGTCATAAGGTCTTTATCATCAAACCATTTTAAACCAATATTTATTGTTACTTCCATGTCAACTTTCTTAGGGGCTTTTTTCTTTGAGTGAAATTCAGATGCCTGCTTCTCAGACTTCTCAGACGATTTGGCAGTTACATAACTTTCAAATGACATTGCCTTTCTTTTGTGGGTCTGTGGTCTTCCAAAAGAAGTTACCTGGCTTGCGCTATATGCACTGCTGGATTTTTCACCCCAGTCTGGAGGACTATTTTTGGACTGATCATTATTGCAGTTCCAACAGAATCTTGCTTTTTTTCTAACTTTCTCTGCACAGGCACTACAAAATCTATAAAGGTGAATATTACTTTTCAGTGGGACTAAAATTATTATCATGTAACAAATTTGACAGCTTATACAACAACATAATTATAAGAAATTAAATGTATTCTAACTAGTGTGTAAAAATACTTGTTAAATATGAATTCCTTTTGAAGCAAGTATATAATTCTTGAACACTGCATGAACTTAAAAAAATTAAATTGGTTTTCAACGGCAAATCTAGACCTTTCCTGTTGTGTTGGGGTCTTGAGCAAAAACAGAAGGTACAGCACAGACTTAAGATATTAAAAAAATAATGGAGGATCAATCATAAAAATTAACCAATATATTTGTTTGAGTTACACTTCACTTATCAACCGCATATGAGTAGCCTTGCAACCATGCCAAATCAGGAAATTAGACTCCTTGTAATAGATTACAACACAGCCTCTATATAATGCATTGTTTATTTGTTATTTAACTTTTTTTCATGTCTTGCAAATCTGACTGATGGCCTGACAACAAAACAGCAACTAAACAGCAAAGTGCTATCTGTCAATCCTTCCAGTTTTTCTCGCTATTCAGATCCATGACTGTTACACTCCCGGGAAACACTGACTGTTACGACTGGGAATTCAAACATTGAAGCACATTTTCCCCAATACTCTCAATAATCTCGTTTCTAAAGAACCACAGTGGAAAATGATTTTGGCTAATTTAAGGGTGCGTCATCTTGAAAAAGGTTAAGGCAATATATATGCTCACACATAATCTTTGTCTTCGTCTTTATCAGCCATGATGAACAGCAAATGGTGGGAGAATGCACGTGACCACTGCTCGGCAGAAAACTGGCACGACAGTCTTTTGCAGGACGTTCACAAACTTTTGCCGTGGCGTTCACAAACTTTTGCCGTGGCATTCACAAACTTTTGCCACGGCGTTCACAAACTTTTGCCATGGCGTTGAAAAACTTTTGCCGAGGCATTCCCAAACTTTTGAAGTGGTTACAGATCTTTATTTTGATTGGTTTAAAAAGAAGTTTGCTTACCTAAAACTTTTAAAAGTCACTAAACTAAAGTTAATGTTGACGCTATTTTTTAATTATGCTGTATAACTTAATACTTTTGCCGTGATACGTAGTTTTTAGACTTGAAGTTATCAGCAAACCAACACAAAACGATTTCTTTGAGCTTACAAGAGGTGTAGCTAAACTAAAACAATGAAATTTATAAAAATGTCTAATGCAGAATGCAAGAAGACTTCAACTTCTTTGGAGGAAATGTTAGTCGGTCCACAGACTTTTATTTTTTGCAACTTTCCCAGAGGCCACACCTTGCGTTCAGGCTTTTTCGAAACTCGCACGGTTGACAATTTTACTTGCGATCTCGGCGAACTTTAGACAAAATAGAGGGTCCATGGAAAGACTAAAGAAATGTCACCAGAGCAACTAATAACAAGTGCCATACATGTAAGTCTTATTTGCCTCCAGGAACACATGACAGCAAATTCTACCACAAAAAGTTGCTTACCACATTTCGGTGAACTTTCCGAACAAAAGCCTCCAGCAAAAACTTATGAAGACTGAACTGAAATAATCTTTTCGATAGATCAATGAACTAACCATTTATTTTCCATCGTGTTTACCGTTTAAAAGTTTCACTAAGCTTTCAGCTCCTTTGGTTGATCACCTGATGTATCATGTGACTTTTCTTGGGCTGTTGCACATTTTGCGCACATTTACTTACCAAAACCTTTTTGCAGGCTTTGGAGTCAATGTTTGCAGATTTTTTTCCTACTGGTCTGGTATGTACATGTACTAAAACTACTATTCCTCTAAGTCTTGGTAGCTAATGATGGATATTTACCAAGCCGCGACCAATGTCCACTGCGGGGAATTGTTTTGATTGTTTCGCTAGGCATGTTGGTAAAATAGTATCCAAGACTAGCCACCTCTACTGCAAAGAATAATTCTTATTAAACTATCCCAAGCTTGGAGAATTCCTTTTTTCTTCCTCTAACTTGATAAATTTAAGTACCAAGGAAGCTGGAGAAAGGAATGAAACAAGGCAAGGGCAATGACAACAGTAATTTTTGTTGCCCCAAAACGCTCAAGTGATCCCTGCAGCAGAGGTAAATGGATCAACATGAAGGACAGAGAGGAAGGTAAACTTATTGTATTCACAGTGGGCTAGTCATCATCATTTTCTTATATTTAATGAACTAACAGAAATAATTTTATTGGCTGCCATCTGTGTAATGCCATCTGTGTAATGGGCAAACAAATTTGCCAAAACATTTCAATTGAGGGGTGCTCTAAACGTATTTTAAACTATCTGACAAACAACTTCTACAAAAGTCTTTAGAAGCAAATCAGTTCCTTTCCTCTCAGAGTTTTCCTGAAGGTAAAATTATACGGTGAGATGTATCAATTAGCTTCTGGCAATACCTTGTTTCTTTTCTTGATACTCCTTTAACATCTGCTCTCTCTGCTGTTTGATGTTCTCCAATTCTTGCTGATTGCTGTCACTCAAGGATATGATTGTTGTCTGCCTCTTCTGTGTCTTCTTAGCCATGTATGACATATACTCGTGCTAAGAATTGTGTATATTTATTATTCCTGGCTAGTTGGACTAGGAATGTTAGCAGGCCTACTACCAGGCTGAGAAAATAACTCCTGTTTCCATTGCATAAAGCAACTAGGAGTATGGTTACAGCCCCTGATGGGATGCCCCAGGTAGCTCATCACAGGTTACCATAAGCACCGGCGTATAAGCCGCACCTTTTTGCTTAAAATTTCCGTATCAAATCGGGGATGCGGCTTATCTGCGAGAACATCTAGACACCATGCCGTAAATTTGCATAAATTAACAAGTTTTAGCGAAAATTCTACAGTCTGTAAAGACCTGTGCATCGAATTAATAAGAACTTCATAAAACTATACCACATTACGCACTGATCATTGCTTTTGCGAGTTTGGTGGCTCCTAAACGAGCCGTTTTTGTGTGAGCTTACACAATGATTAAACCTTCTTCGTTAAAAGAGCTTTTAACCGGTTTAACATTGCCTTTCTTGAGCAGGTGAACTTCACTCGGCAGGAAATCTCCATTCCACCACAAAGTTGTTTAGGATGTCAACGATGGCCGCTCACTTCGGCAGAATGTCTGGTTACTAAGCTACGAACGAACCGAAACGTTCGTCAGGTGTTGTTATAGGTAAATTCTATTGAGAAATGGACAGGAATGAAAAATACTGGATTAAAAATGTCACAGAAAGATCAAATTTATGTCTGAGTCCGGTTTTCATACTAGTAGAGAGCCAAAATTATAGGTAAGAGTTTTAGCATTCTCTGTTTTAAATGTTAGTGAGTTAATACGCGGGTTGACACGTGCAAGAAACTTGAAGAAACAATGCATTTACATCTCTGTCAAGACTCCACTTATGATTTATTTCAATTTCTTTCAAATTTTTTTATCCAAAATCTTAGTTGCCAAACTTGGGGTGCGGCTTATACGCCGGTGGTTACGGTACTCCCTGGCCTTTGGTCAAGTAACTTAATTAATTTTCTGGTACCCAGAGAATTTCAAAATCCAGAGGGAGAGTTACATGTAATTGCCTTGTCCAAGAACAGAAAACAATGACCCTGGTACTTAAAGTACTTAAAGCTAGACCTCTCAATCTATATATAGAGGTCCCCCACCTCCCATGTACAACTAGAAATATACTCTTGCAATAGCATGTTTGAGTACATGTACAGATAAAGGATGTTATGGTACCTCCCTTTATTCATTGAGATAATTTGTGCAGCTTAAAGCTAGAAAGTAACATTTGATTAAACAAATCAAACCATGGCATCCTGGCATACTTCTAACAATACATTGTACAAGTACCAACTCATTGGTTTGGTTTTGTTTTCCTGGTCTGTTTTCGTGCATTAAAAGATTTTCATTGAGGGCATCCCGAATCAAATACAGAATGTTAGTATTCATCAATTGAAAGCAACCTGGTGAGATCCACATGTATTGTCTTAAAACAAATATAGTTATTAGAATTTTCCATTGATCTCCTTTTCCCCAGAGGCCCATGTGAATGCATTAATGTTATGTTTGGTGTGGTGTGTGAAAATTTCATAGTTTAACAGGTCCTTTTTCCAATAATCTAAATAAAAGCCAGGCTTGTGTTACAAATAATGACAACCTCAAATGAATAGGCTAAAACGTTTGGACCCAGAAATTGTCGGGATATATATAGTTGCATAGAATTTTTACTGTATAGAATATGGCTTACGCTTTCCAGTCTAGTTTGTTGAGCTTCTTCCTGTAGCCATTCATTTTCTTTTCTTCTGTAGTTATAATGTGTTAAGAAGTCACTTCTAATATGGGCCTCTCAAACAAATATTACCTGAAAAACTGTTGCATGCAGCTATAAGTACATTATATTTAGGCATGTACTAAAATCTGATGCCCCAAAATAGAAACCACCAAAATTAAGTTACTAAAACAACCAAAATAACCACACAATAGTCATAATCATAGTCATTTTTCTTGGACAATGAAACCACTGACATAAATCTAAATCTAAACTGTGAGGAAATGAAGTGTGGGAAAATTTTTGTTTAAACGTCCCTTCTGTCAGTTCGATGTAGTTCTTGGTTGCGTTGTTTGTAGTCACTTGTGCGTTGTAGATTACACTGGAGGTCAGTCATTTGTTGTCAAGCGGGCATTGAGCTTTGTTAGTACAGAAGAGTGACGTAAGGCAACACAATGACCGTTAGCCAGTGTCTAAACCCAGACTACTCATGCTGGGCACTAGCCATTAAATCATTGCACCTCCTACTTAAGAGAATCAATGGAAAATCCCCACTACTGCTGAAAATTGCAATATTATACAGGACTGGAGAATTTCAGGACAAGTAGCTCTAAAATTTTGATTGCCCTGTGACAAGTTTGTAGGCAGATGACTTGCCTTATCCCTTGCCCATTGGGCAAGTGAGAGTGAAAAGTTACTTGCCCAGAAGGAGAATCTACTTGTCCTGGACAACCGATGACCCGACAGCACTTTTTTCAAGCCCTGATTATACCTTGAGGTCTGCACCGACAGCATCAGCTAGATCAGTTTTGTTAATGACTAGCAAGTCACTCTGTGTGATACCTGGACCTCCCTTGCGAGGAACTTTGTCTCCTCCTAAATTAGATTAAAAAGCAGCACTTCTATTACTACCAAGTTACAAACTTAATCTAGAAAGACATCACAACAGTTAACCATTGTTTTCATTGCTAAATTACATGTATTACGATATAGTTGGCAATATAATTCCAACTATCAACTTTGTTATTAACACACCAATGCTTTTTTTTGTGACATTTACAAATTAATTTTCCGAACCTGCAACATCGATAACGTAGATGATATAGTCTGCCAATTCCCTGCTGTAATTAGCTGCAAGGTTGTCTCCGCCTGACTCAATTATCACCAAGTCTGGCTGGAATGTTCTAGTCAAATCTTTTACCTCCTCCATGTTCAGTGAAAAATCCTATTAAATAAATAATTAGTGAAAATAAAACGGACGTTAGTAAAACAAATATTCAACTTCAGATGTCCAAGATGGTCGCCTAGGTCTTCCGGTTAGGAGCTTGAAGGCAAATTTAGAAACTATTTTTCCCCCTAATCAAAACAAAAATGTTAACTATGACTTGTGTGAACAGGTTGGTTTCGCTTTTCTTCTGTAAATTGTGGGAAGCTTAGCATCAACTTAAAAGCAGTTCAGTTTCAATCATCTTTCATTTGTCATTGTCATCGTACATGTACCTCTCTAATAGCAGCATGGGGACAACCTCCTGTCTCCACTGCCCTCATCCTTTCCTCTGGCAATGCCTCATTTTTTACAAGAAATTCCCAATCTTCCCTGAAAATGATGGTAAAAAGCTTTCAAAACAATTAAATGATCATTGCTAACTACAGTCAAACCTCCACTAACAGTAGCCTGTGAAAACAGCTGTCCTTCTTTGCTCCCGGCCCAAGTGGCATTTCTCACAAAAGGCCACTCGGCAGGGAGCAAAGAAGGATGACTGTTTTCCCAGGCTACACTAACAGCCACCTCCCTATAACGGCCACTCTCTCTCAACAGTAATGGCCACTAAAGCACGTCCCAACTGCCAAAATAACAGGTCCACAACGATGTCACCAATGAATCAATGGTGTATACAAAACGCCATTATACTGATGTTGTAAACCGTCACGAAACTCGATCTGGCTGCGCATCATTGGTCTCTGCGTCTGTTTGGTTTGATAGATTTTGATTATGTTAAGTATTTGATGCTACAGTAAGCATTAATACAAATGTTGTCCCCCGAAAAAACAGGTGTGATATTACACCCCTACCTCCCCAAAATGGCCACCTCTCTGTAACAGCCACTTTGATCTGTCCCCAAGGTGGCCATTGTAGAGAGGCTTGTGACTATAAATCAGAGTTCTACAGTATGTTAAGTCCGCACTTGCCTGGTAAAAATATCATTTGTAACAACACAGACTCCATAAGAATCCCTTAAATGTTTACAAAGAGCGAGGGTCAATGCAGTTTTACCAGATCCAACTGGACCACCAATACCAACTGTAAATGCACGCTGAAAGATGAAATGTAATTTAAACAATTACCTGAAACTTAGGGGGCGTTTCTTTAAGAAGAATCCACTCTGGGCATGGATTCTTCATTCTAACCCTTAGAATAATCCTACTTACTGATCACTTAACCTTTCACAATATTTCTGAGAATTTGGTGACCAAAAGGAAAATACCAGACATGGAACCTGCTGTAAACTTCATGGATCACTGATACAGAAACTGGTTTGTGAGGAAAGACATCTGCTTTTTAGGGAAACAAATTCATATAAATATTAAAACCTCCCAGGGGAGTTCCACACAAGTTCCTAACTACCTCAAGGTACAAAAACTACAGTTAAGTATCAAATTTCCTGAATGAGGGATTCCCATGTAAAAAAAGTTGGTGATTCCCTTTAGAACATTAGGAACCCCCAAACCTGGGTGTGGCTCAAGAGGCTCTTTATTTGACCCCCAAAAGATACAAAATTAATTAAAGATGGCCATGACAATGTTTATTATTTCTTTTGGTGCAGGCCTAAAGATATCTTGGCAACTAAAACTAGTGACATTCAATCCTGAACACCCTAAGTGATACCAAAGTCTATTATTTACACCCCTAAGTGGGCCAACAAACATTCCCAACCTTTTGTTCACATGGACTTAATCATAGGCTCAATTTCCACCATTCTCTTGGGTCAGTCTCATTTCCAGAAACAGCGGCTGGTAATCGAGCCTAACTTAATCATTACCTTACATTTTGCATGGCAAAAAGATTTTAATTAGAAAATATGTCTGGAACAATGCCAGTTTAACCTTACTTGTTTCCAGTCAGATCTATTGACTATTTTGTCTCTGTTTGTCCACAAGCCAGGATTGGACATAAATTCGTGGGTGTGTCCATGTTCATTAGCACCATGGCTGTGTTCATGGCCTCCAGAGTGATGGTGGTGTTCAGGTGATGAACTGATATTTCCAGCTGAAAACACACACAATTTACACATAGAATATATCAACAATAGCCTCCATTTGGCACGAAAATATGCTCACTCCAGGTATTTGCTTGCAGACATGATCTGTTCTAAGTGGTGAACAGTTCTCTAAGCACGAAGCTTGAAGAAAACTGTGAGCTTCGGGAACAGAATGTCCAAGACTTCTGTGCATATTGTTTGAGTAAAAAATGAAGGCTATTGTGTTTATAATATCCTTCAAACATTTTTTGCAAGACACGGGATCTTTTGAAAATTGAGGAATATCACTTGGACATTTCCCAGATATTCATAGAGTCACATGACGCATTTAGACCAATCATGTGTAAGCAGAAAAATTTGGTGGATAATAATGACTAATACAATATAATAATAAACAAATTTTGAAATATGTTTTCTCTACATTGCATTAATAATTTATTCTTTTATCTCTAAATTTTGCCAATGGCAACGAAAGTGCAGGAATCAAAGCTAGTAGTAAACGTGACCCAAGGGGGAGGCGGGGGCACTTTTTACAATAGACCACTTCCGATATTTTAAAATTCAAACATGGCTCCGAGGCTTGGGGGAATAAAACAAAAGAAATTAATTATTCATCCCTCAACCTCGATGTGACTTCTTTTGTTTTATTACCCTAAGCCTCGGAGCCAAGTTAGAATTTTCGGAAATGGTCTATTATCCATCTGCTAAATACAGCTGTTCAAGACAACGTAAGAAAAAAATAATTTAATTCACCGATTATGCAATGAATAAACTCATTAACAGCTGCTAAATGGTCAGGGGAACAAGTAACCAGTGGTAAGTCGCGTCTCGCCAAAAAATATAAAATGCATGCCTGCATGCCACAAGGTGTGCGGTCAAACTTTCCATAAGCTAATCTGTACACACTCGTGTCTCTTTTGCCTCAAGCTCGATTCATCGAGTTCATTGTCAGATTTGCGGTAAAAATTACCTCACATTTATCAAAATTACCACACCTTTTATGAAGTTGCAAGACTTCTCCTCGTTGTCTCCCATCCTAGAAACGCCCTGATTATATAATTCGACTTTCTATCGTGCGGCACTGAATGTAAATCAACAGCAGGCGTTCTCATGTTGATAGAGCGAGTACTGGGGCGAGCATATTTGATGGTTGCTAAGTTCCTTTGGTCATCACATTCATTATCCTCCATATTGAAAAGCTATTTGGTGTTGTGTTGTTGCCATTTTGCCAGTGTGTTAGGAAAAGCCTTCCAAATGGACGAATATCAGTCAGCAGAAGAAACATCCTTCGTCGTGGATGAGGTGAGCAACATCATCAAAGAGTCTGTTGAGGGCGCCATCGGTGGAAACGCATACCAGCACAACAAAGTGAACCAGTGGACCTCCAATGTAGTCGAGCAGTGTTTGAATCAACTAACCAAGCTTGGCAAGCCATTCAAGTACATCGTGACCTGTGTCATCATGCAAAAGAACGGGGCTGGTCTTCACACCGCGAGCTCTTGCTTTTGGGATAACACTTCAGATGGCAGCTGTACGGTGAGATGGGAAAACAAGACCATGTACTGTATCGTGAGCGTGTTTGGATTGGCGATTTAATCTCTAAACAGGCTGCTGTTGAACGGTTTTAAACTCTCAAGAACATTGCCATGCAAGGGACTTTTTTGTGTAACATATAGTTTCTTAAAGATTTTAAAAGTGACGGAATTGTTTGTGAAGTTCTGAGTTTCATTTTTCATTTATCATCAACATATCGGGAGAAGGTGAAAGTTAATTGAAGTGGCATACTAACATAATTACTTTCTTATGAAAATACCGCGATCCAACTATATTACTTTGATTTGTGTTCTCTGTAACTTACAGTTGCTGTATCTGCTCTGTTCTCAGAAATTCCTATGTATAAACCTGTTACAAGAATTCCACAGTTTATTAAGCTGTCTTGAATTATTGTATATTTGTACATTCATTAAACTTTATGCTATTCTTGAAATTGTTTCGTGTTAGTATTACTTTAATTTGAAAGCCATTCATTTTTCACTTTTGGCCCTGGAAGCTTAAGATTTCTTTGTTCTCAGAGATTTCTGGTTTTAGCTCTTCAGAAGTTCTGAAGCACTCTTTAATAGCTCCTGTAAAGAACAGGAATTGGGGGGAGGGGGGTTTCTCCCATATATGGTATGTGCCACAGGATTGGGTATTGTTTTTGAGATTCTTGATCCTTTAATAGGAAATCATTTTTGCCCTTGTTGGCAATGTTTTCACTGTGTGATCCTTAGATAGGATACCTAAATCCACCATAGGAAAAAAGATGGCGGCTGTACATTTTACCACAATACCTTGCGAACCTAACACAGCGTTTAAGACACAAGGAGAGCCAATTTTTTACAATATTTGTCCCTGTACTAAGGACATTGTGTAATGTAGTTTTGAAGATTTTATAACTCTTCTGTACCTTTTTATGAACATTGTTAAAGTTTGTGTGCACTAAGAACTGTGGCTAAATGTACCAGTCGCCATCTTTTTTCCTACGGAGAATTGTATCAGTACTTAAATGGCCAGCTAAACAGAAAACAAATTCTATGCTTGATGCTTAACTTACAGTGCAATAGAAATGAAAGTTTTTGTTTTTCCCTTGAATCATCAGGTGTCATTTTTCAGGTTTATATGGTAACAATTTTAATTTGATTCATCTTTTAATAGGGTCAGGGTTTTAAGACCCTTCGTTGCACACACCTATCCTAGCTTTACAGGAGTATCTTCCCCAGGGGCAGAGTATTGCAACCAGATGAACACAATGTGAATATACAATACTGAATCAATTAACCTCGGCATGAATGCATGACCAGGCCTTCTGCACCAATTTTCAGCCCAGGCAGCAAGTCGAAGGAAGCAAATGTGCATCAGTTCCAGAAAATGTTACCCATACATGGAAGGTCATTTCCATCGCATGGTCCACCCCTTGTCGTGGTGTGATGGCTTGAGTACCTCGATGATCCGGAGAGCTATGCCAGCGGGCCACCCATGCTGGACAGGTCAAGGGATAGAGGTCGGACAAATGTGGACCACCTCACCCAGAGGCTAATTGGGTTTGTGTAGGGTTAACACCTCTACCTGTAAAAAGAACAAGTTACAGAAGCATCGACGACAACTAACCTAACCACTCACCTGGGAGAGGAAGGGTCTCCATCCTGGAGACTCGTGACACAACACAGTGAAAGCCGTAAGGAAGCTGTGGGGCCGACCCCCCCTTCTGACATCCAGGACATCAACAAGAGTAGCTACATGGAACATCAGGACAATGTATGAAGCGTGGAGAACCATCCAAGTAGGGCGTAGGCACGGAGGGTGTGGCCCTGATGCTGGCACCAGAGGCACAGCGAGTGCTCGTCGGCTGGAAACCGGTCAATTCCCGCATCATCACAGCCAAGTTTACCACCAAGAAGGAGGACATCAGGCTGAACATCATCCAGTGCTATGCTCCCACCAACAATGCAGAGGAAGAAAGAAAGGAGGTTTTCTACCAGCAACTGCAGGCAGTGATAGACAGAGGAGCAGCCAAAGACATGGACCATACTGATGGGAGACGTCAACGCCAAGATCGGGTCAGATACCACTGGCTACAAGGACATCATGGGGACACATGGACTGGGACAGATGAAAGAAAATGGTGAGCATTTTGCGGACGTGTGCCCCCTGAACCACTGAGCTGGTCATTGGAGGAAGTAACTTTCCACACAAGAGCATCCACAAGGCCACATGGAGATCCCCAGACCACAGAACAAAGAACCAGATCGACCATATTTGCATCAGCCAGAAGTTCAGGAGGTCATGGCGGGATGTGTGGGTGCTGAGAGGTGCTGACGTGTCATCAGACCATCACCTGGTTGTGACAGCAGTAAGGCTCTGGCTGATGAAAAACACCGACGCCAACAGTAACACAAGGACAAGATACAACCTGGGACTGCTCAGGAACAAAGACACAAACATCATTCCAGATCAGCCTTTCCAACAGGTTTCACCGACTACAGGGGCTGATCGACGACAGTAAAACAGACGTTGAGACACAGTTGGAGGAGAGCAAGAAACTCTGGCGGGACACATGTGAAGAAGTCCTGGGCAAGAAGAAGGCCCAGCACAAGGAATGGATCTCTGCTGACACCATCCAGAGGTTAGAGACAAGGAAAGAGAGGAAACCTGAGCTGAACACAAGCCAGACAAGAGCAACTAAGTCAAAGGCACAGGCAGAATACAGAGCAGCAGACAGGAAGTGAAGAGGAGCATCAGAAAAGACAAAAGGGACTACATTGATTATGTGGCCAATCAAGCGGAGGAAGCAGCCGGTCAGGGTAACTTTAAAGATCTGTACCTGACCACCAAGAAGCTGGCAGGCAAGTTCCAGCAGACTGACATGCCAGTGAAGGTCAAAGACGGTAAACCACTGACGACAGTAGCGGAACAGCTGAAGCGATGGGTAGAACACTTCAGAGAGCTGCTGAACCGCCCTGCCCCTGAATTATTACCAGACATTCCATCTGCAGAGAATGGGAAAGCGGCCGGGCCGGACGGGATACCAGCTGAGGCCATAAACGCAGACACTGAAACCACGACCAGTATGCTGCACAGCCTCTTCAGCAAGATCTGGGAGAAAGAGGAAGTGCCAGTTCAGTGGCGAGAAGGGATCGTGATCAAGCTGCCCCAAAAAGAAGACCTCAGGGACTGCAAAAACTACCGAGGGATCATGCTCCTGTCAGTGCCGGACAAAGTGCTCAGCAGAATCATATTGGAGAGGGTAAGGGAGGCAGTCGACCCCAAGCTCCGAGACTAGCAGGCAGGCTTCCACAGAAACAGATCATGCGCAGATCAGATCACCAGCCTACACATCATAGTGGAGCAGTCAATTGAGTGGAACTCCACCCTTACATCAGTTTTATTGACTACGAGAAAGCCTTTTACAGCATGGATAGAGAGATACTGTGGAAGTTGCTGAGGAACTACGGAGTCCCAGACAAGATCATCTCCCTCGTCCGGTGCACGTAGAAGACATGAGTTGCAAGATCACCATTCCTCTTCCTCCTGGTCATTGATTGGATCATGAAGACCACCACAATGGGCAGGAACAATGGGATACAGTGGACACTATGGACGCAGCCAGATGACCTCGACTTCGCCGACGACCTGGCACTCCTGTCACACAACCACAGCCAGATGCAGGACAAGACCACCTGCCTGGAGACCATATCGGCTGGGACAGGGCTCAAGATCAGCAGGAAGAAAACTGAGATGATGAAGATCAACTCCACTGTCAACACACCAGTCACAGTCGGGGGAGCCCATTAGGGAGGTGGATTCCTTCTTCTACCTTGGAAGTGCCATTGACTGACAGGGGGGCACGGACAGAGATGTCACAGCCAGGATCGGCAAAGCAAGGGCAGCCTTTGTCATGCTCAAGAACATCTGGGCCTCCAAAGAGATCAGCACGAGAACCAAACTTCGCATCTTCAGCTCCAACGTGAAGTCGGTTCTACTGTATGGAAGCGAAACTTGGAGGAAGACAAAGACAATGCTGCGGAAGATTCAGACATTTATCAACACATGTCTGAGGCGCATCTATAACATCAGATGGCCGGAGATGATCCCAAACGAAAGTCTGTGGGATCGGAGCGAGCGGGGAAGAACCAGTGGCGAAGCAAATTCTGAAGAGGAAGTGGGGCTGGATTGGACACACCCTCCGGAAGCCAGCATCCAGTACGCCAAGCCCTAACCTGGAACCCACAGGGGAAGAGAAAGAGAGGCCGGCCCCGCAAAAGCTGGAGGTGAGACACTAAGGCCGAGCTGAAACAACAAGGCACCAACTGGACAGGAGCAGCAAGAACAGCACAGAACAGAGTGCGCTGGCGAAGACTCGTCGATGACCTATGCTCCATTGGGAGCGACGGGCCTAAGTAAGTAAGTAAGTAAGTATGGAAGGTCATTTGCAAATTTCAGGGGAGTTTTGAATGCACATCGGAATCTTGAGCTCATAATCTATAAACTGTATTTCGGATAGTCAATCGTGTAGGCTCTAATTACACTCATTTTACTTTTAGTCTGTTTAAATTTCTGGTGAGTAGAGGACCACATCAGGTTTTCGTTTCTAGCAGCAAATACTAACAAGGATTTGAAAATCACAAGGTGAAGTCCAACATACCAGCTGGTTTTATCAAAGAAGCAAAAGAAGATTCAATAAAACAAACATTTAGGCAAATTGTATAATTATCGTTATTTTATTGCTTTTCTTAGATGAAAATACAATAAACTAGGACCACAATCATGAGTTTGAGAAGGTCTGACCCAACTTCATAATGGTTTAATCAAACCTATTTTATAACCTACGGCTAGCAATACTACTCTAATCCTGTTTTACAAGACTCAACATTGACTTAATTTCCTCCTTTATTTAGTGTGCAAAATTATTACCGTTATCTTATGTGTATGCATGAATGCAACATTCCGTTTATTGACTATAATTCTAAACCGCTTGCAATCACTGACAATGAAAATACACGTCTAC
>CAXHUQ010001393.1:0-24000 GCA_964020085.1 Micromussa lordhowensis | reverse complement strand
CGATCATGTTGCAAAGAGAAACAATTTGAGAAAAAAACTTTGCCAAAGGCGATAAAATTCTCCGACTGTCGCGAAAGAATTCGGAGAAAAATTCAGCCAAGTCATAAAAAATCTTAGGTCTTCGTTAAGTGTTTGGATTGTTTGGTTTTCTGGAAGTTGGGAAATTTAGAGACTCGGTGAATTTTCGGATTGAGTTCGCAATATTTGAGAAAAGTAACCAAAAAAAAAATCGGCACAGCGCGAAAAGACCTAGGTACGAGTTTAGGGCCACAGTGTTACGCAGTGCAGGTAGATGATGACAACAGGAGACGGCTCAGGAGACAAAGATAAACTAGTCATTCTTTCTTTTCCTTTATTTACTCTCTTCCTACTCAACAAGATTGTGTGCTCCAAGTGGTCGCATATCAGGATAGAAATTGCCCTACCCCTACCCCTACCCCCTAAAATAGAACGACCGCATTGCGTGACGAACAAATAACGAACCGCGATTCACTGAGCAGCAATCGTTCAAATGCAATAGTATTTTGGTGTAGCGCAAGGCAAGCAACTATTTACAAATTACTTATTCGTTGTTGACTTAGACGCAGTTGCGATCATATGCGCCGAAAGATGGTCAAAGATTCATGGTATTCGACCTCTAGATACGATGACAGTTGGTGATGTTCCACCAGACACCTGAAACTTTGCTTTACCTCGACGAATGGTGAGAAAAACACGTTAAATTGGCTTTTGGACCTGCCTTTTGCAGCAAATAAGGTTAGAACATTTCGAATTTATCAGCTCTGTGTCCATTTTAGCTTAATATACGTCAAGACGTGGCGCATACTAAAATATGTGTCTAACCCGTGAATTGAAATTAGACGACGGAAATTGAATAATTGCATTTTTAACGTACTTTGAAAAGCTCTCGCGTCGCTCACAATCATTTGCCCAAAGAAATTTTTGCAGGGTTCTGAAGACCATCCTTTAACGATTCAACCACCAGAAGCTTAATCCATTTGAAGGTTTCGCACATCGTGAAAATCAATGATTCTTACGAAGTACTTTTAAGTGAATGAAATACATGTCTGCGAAATTTAATTATTTTGCAACCAAAAAATAACGCAGCATTTCCCCAAATCAACCCAGTACATATTTAAACATTGCAAAAAAAATATTTGAGTGTTTTAAAGACGGAAGAATGATGTAGTTTTGCATGCTAGGCTCTCAAAGTTGTTTAATAAAATGGCCCGTCAAATGACGATTTTAACAGGATTTGGTAATTTGCATATTTCTTTGAAATGAAAGGATATTTTTTCAAAAAAGCTATCCAGTAGTTGTTGTCATGCCCTAGCCTATCTACCATAAGAATATGAGCGAAATCGAATTTTTGACCCTTGCCGCGAAATTAAGAATTTGTCTGATTTTTACCGGCAGGCACTCTTAACACCCTACCCTATCCCAAGCACCCAAACAGCTCAAAAAACACCTGCCACTAGGAATTTTTACCACCTAACTTCCCTTCCAAGTCAACATTTTTATCCCCATTCCTTACTTTATGCTCATGGTTGCTTTGCTATAACATTTCATTTCATAAATTTTTTTTCCATTTTAATTTAATTTAATTTATTTATTTTTATACTAATTTTAATACTTTTTATCATAATTGAGTTTGAAGTGTGCTGTGTTACAGAGGTCGCTCACTCAATTTTAACCACTAACCTTTTTGTTAATTTTATATCAATTCACATTCCCGCCCTTACATACACTACTTTCCTTTTACCCGCTGATCACAAGATTGCTCATCAGTGGAGTGGGAACCCACATTGCTGGGATCCCATATATCAACACCAAAGGAAGCCACAAAGGTTGCTAGTGAAACTACTGACTAATATACTTAATACAAAACGGCTCACTCCTGGTTTGTGGAAAAGTTGCCTCTGTTCAGCCACCCCATCTGGTTTTGCCCATCACGGTGGAGCCCACTAAGCCTACAATGTGCCACGATGAGCATTTTTTGAACTTGTGGATTAAAGATCTTCCTCTTTCGCTGGATTACATTTCTGGCTTACCTCGCTATGTGTTTAAATCTCATTTCCAAACTACTTTCGATGACAAAAGTGGCTATGACCACATCAAGTTGTCGCCTGACAGTTTCACCTTTGTGGGTTTAGAGTGGAAAGGTTGGTATTTTTGTTATAAGACCTTACCCTTTGGTTGGAAGGCCAGTGCCTATGTCTATCATACGGTCGGTTTGACGGCAACATGTCACATCCGCTCTCTTGGTGTCCCCTGCAGCCAATATATTGACGACCGCCATGTCGGCCAACTAGCTTTACGCCGAGATCTTCAAGATTCTCTCAGGTGGTCCAATTTTCAGCTTGCTGACGCTGCTGCTTTTATTGTTTGCTCAGTTTTGGTTCGCCTTGGATACTTCATAGGCCTCTGCAAATCCGTTCTTGTTCCCCAGACTAGGATCAGGTTTTTGGGTTTTCTGTCTGATTCTATCCTTCAAGCTTTCCTTATTCCACAAGATAAGAGGATCAAGTTTGCTTCCCTCCATGACTCCATTCTCCAGCGCCGAACAGTGTCTATCAAGACCCTTCAGCGATTCGCAGGCAAGGTTACCTCTTTCTCTTTAGCTGTCCCGGCTGCTCAGTTATACGCGAGAGAAGTTTACCGCGCTATTTCTCTGGCAAATCGTTCCTCTCGGCCTATCAAGGTTGTTGGTGATCTTCGTTCCGAGATAGCTCATTGGCGGTTTTTAGATTCCTGGTCCGAGCATCTCCCCTGGATGGATGAGCGTCATTTAGTAGTGAATGTAACCAGCGACGCGTCCCAGTTCGCCTGGGGTGGCATAATTTACAACCCCTCCGGACCACCTTTGGAGACTCGAGACATTTGGAGAGAAGACGTCAGAGACAAATCTATTGCAGTAAAGGAAGCCCTCGCACTCGTTAACACTTTAAAAGCTGGAAAGTCGCTTCTTTCAAATTGTCACGTGGACGCCCACATGGACAGCCTTACGCTTATCCAGGCCTGGGAAAGACAGGGGGGCAAGAGTAAACCGCTGAACGATGCCCTCAAGGAATTGTTCCAAACTCTTCTCGCCCAGAATATTTCCCTCTGTCTCCAATTCGTCCCCTCTCCTCTCAACCGGGCTGATGCTCTTTTTCGTGTTTTGTCCGATAAGGACTGCATGCTTGCCCCCGAGCCGTGGAAGAGGTTAGAAAACCTCTTTGGCCCACACACCGTCGACTTGATGGCGCTCGACTCCAACGCTCGAATTGGCTGTTCTGGTTCACCGCTTCCTCACTTTACGCCTTTTCCAACACCGGGCTCCCACGGGGTTAATGTTTTTGCTCAAAATGTGGCCAGTCAAGAGAACGCATATGTTTTCTCACCATTCATCTTAGTTGGTCCTCTTCTCCGCTTTCTTAGTAAGGCCTTGTTCTCGTCCACCATTGTGGTTCCAAAACTATCTCCTCTTCCATATTGGTGGCCCCTTATTCATGCAAGGGCCTCCCATTTTGTCGTCCTGGGCCATAAAGCTGATCTCGACGTCGTGTTATTTCCATCTCCATTACCAACTCGCTTCCGTCTATCCTTTATTTAGATTCAAAGACCTAGAATCTGGAAACCAGCTGTTCCTTGCCTTGATTGTGGCTACCTTCATGATGCCGATTTCAACTTCTGCCAGAAGTGCGGTTTCCGCCAGTTTTGTTCAGCTTCCCAACATCCTTCTAAGCGGTTGAAGATCGACTTTCAAGCAATCGATGATCGTTTAAAACGCCTGGCTGAAGCAAAGTCCAACAGGAGTTATGAACGTCAGAAGTCTTCCCTTCACAAGGAACTTGTAAATTTTCTTTCTTCTCTCCCGGTTCCGAAGGCCCTTCCTTCCGCTTCTCCATCCGACATTAAGAGGTTTCTAGTGTGGAAGGATAACTCAGGGAAGACCTTTGTTCACCTTTTGGATTGCCCACGCCTGGGCCAACGCCAGCGCGTCTCCTGTTCATGTCCTACCAGGTTGGCTGCTGGAACTGTGGACAGCCTAATTGGGAAACTCAGGTCCATTTTTGTTGAGGAGAGTTTGGGAGGAGAATGGGACGACCGATATTAGGTATTGGAAACCCAGTCTCCCATCCCTCTATTAGAGCTTATTTGAAGTGTATACGAGAAGAGCAAGCCCAGGCTCGAGTACAGCCTCGTAAGGCCGTTCCCCTTTTTACAAATAAATTTATGGTTATGGCACGTTCCATCCTGTCTAAGCTTAGGAAACCAGACAATTCGCCTTTGCTTTTGTATATCCTCAGTAGGGATCTTAGTTTCTTTTGCATTGATTTTTTCTCTGGAAACCGTTCCTCTGACCTGGGAAGAACTAAGTCTAAAGAAGTGCTTTTATTTCCCGACTCCTTCGGGTTACTCTTTAACCATACTTTTGGTAAGACATTAAGGGGAAATTCCGCACGCTTTTTTTCTGTAAGGAGTTCTAGTAATTCTGTCATTTGTCCGGTGCGTAATTTTATGTTGTACCTAAATATCTGTCGTCTGATTAGTGTAGATATTTCTCAAGGCTATTTATTCCGCGCTACCAACAAAGCTGGCCACATTTCCGATAAACCCTTCATTGGTTCTTCAGTTGTTGGTATTTGTTACTTGGTTTGCTTGTTTGTAGCGGCGCGGTTAAAGAACAAAGAATATATATTATGTGTCGCTTGTTTGTGGTCTGCCTGCCAGTTTGCTTAGCTTGCATTAACAACTAAAAATTAGGTGTTGGTGCACTCAAGGAAACATTTTTAAATAAAATTCAGTTATCTTGTGATTTGTTTGATCTGAAAAGGCATGTTAGCTTTTCAGAGTTCTCCTAAATGTGATACACTGTTGTAATTTGCTAAATTGTGCAAGCATGGCAGTGTAGGTTGCAGAAAGGTATCTACAATAGCATGAAATTGTAATCTCAAAAACAACTTATCTTACCTGACAAAGGATGCCCTTTTGGCTTTCCAGGTGATGCACTTTCAAGTGTTGTCTTGGAGATTTCACATGGTGGCGAAGAGGAGAGAACACCTGCCAGCAGTTCTTCCATGGTGTGATTAAAGACATGGAGGGCTGCGGCGACTCGTGGGATGAGCTCGGGCATTTTCAATTTGGGAGGTACTTGTCCCTGCTGGATGGCTGTGTTGACCTCAGCAACAAAATCAGCAATAGTTTCCCGTGATAGCAGCTTGGCGTCATCCGCAAAAGTTAAATGCAGCTGGTCAGCCGTTTCGTTGACGTTAGCGAAATATTCCTCAAAGATGTCCACAACCTCTGTAGAGAGCTGATCTCCCGCGGTCTCCATTTCGGAAAGAGTTGGCCTGTAGGCTAGGGGAGTTGCAATGAGCATGCGATCGACTAAGCCATGGCCATGGTCCATTTTGGCGACGAGTTTTGCGGCGTTAAGGAGTTGTGTTGATCCCAGGATGCTGAACGGAGTATTTGGCGGAATCACTCTAGTGTCCTCAGTGGAATAAGAGTAGGAACTGCGTTCACCGGAAAACAATTTGCAAAGCAATTGAACATCGCCAGTTGCATTGTCCTCGTCCGACTTCATCAGTTTATTCAATACATCAAAAACTTCTGGGGAAAGGATGATTCCTTTTTTTTGCGTTGATAGCAACTTCACCAAACCCGAGGACGTGGTCATGCAAATGATCGATGCAGTGTAATCTAGTACTTCGAGGTGATCTTGGGACGCATGCTGGATTGCCGATGACTTGCCTGAGGAAAAATTATAGAAAGAGTATTAGTTATCATAGACTAAAATTTAACCGTTCCGTATGTAACAAATACTGTTGAAAGTCCACAATCTGTAAAGTCCAATAGTGCGGGTTAAATGTACCTGTTCCAGGATATCCCACAAATATGGTGTAGATGTTTAGGGGCTGATCGTGCGTTAAGGCCTGCACTCGTGCGTGGTAACAGGCCAGAATATACGCAGTTGTGGTCAGGAGTGAAGGGACGAAATATCCTTCGCAACTTCCAACGGACACCGCTTTGTTTTTGATAAACTCGTAGACTTCAGGTTTAGGAAATAACTTTCAGTATGAAAATTGTACTTCATTTCAACGCTTCTGGAGATTCACCGAGGTTTGTTCGTGTTGTTTGTTGAGTTTTGACAAGGCGTACATACTGATTTTGCTCTTGATGACCGTTTAGAAAAGACTGCAGTGAAAACTGACAGCGCTCTGTTAAGGAAACACTAGAAAGTTTTTTTTGAAGACATCGGCTTGCAAGCAAAATTTTAACCAATGGGAGTTCAGGCCCTTAATTCAAAGTTGTCTTTGCTTTGTTTATCTTCCGAAAAGTGAAAGGGTGCAAAATCAGTCTATTCAAAAGCAGGATGTGTGAGAATTTGGTGAGGTGAGATGATTAAACTCGACAAAAGGCGGGGAGTATTAGTGTAATGCATGGGAAATCGTTCAACAGAAAAAAAAACAGTTGGAACGTGAAATGTAAAATGGAACACATAATGCTTTCAGAAAAATTTTGGAAGTTAGTTCGTGAGGAATACCGCGTAAATATTAAGTTTTCCTTCACATTCATTTATGTTTTTATTAGTTTGCACGGTTTTAGAACAACACGTGCATTAAAGTTTTGCCGTGTTTTTTTTTTATATCCAGCTTTTATGTTAATTTGGTCACGGTTGGTTAGCGGGAGCAGTATTTTAAGATACATATTAAGTGGCCTGTACTACAATGTGCAATGAAACCGATAGAGTTGATCCTCCTCAATGAATTAACTCTTCTAAAGCTAAGAAGGAACATATATGACTGATAAGGGAATCCAAGTTGCCGTAGGTCTTAAAAGACCACGGTTATGTAGTCAGGCAACACAAACTCCCTCAACTGAAACAAAAGATAGCGGGACTCAAGGTCGTTTTGGACGCGGAAGTTATGGGCGCAAGAAGGACAGCAGGCAGTGGACATATGACAACTTATTTCATGTAATGTTGGACAAAGAAGTTCTAATTGAGTGGCTGATGTCGGAAGGCTTAATAAGAAGGTCACAACTGTGTCCTCAATGCAATAATGGAATGAAAGTAGTGGCATGCAACGACCGCTCGGATGGTTTAAAATAGGAGTGCAGAGTACAGTCAAGCGCTAAAAGACACAGGACGGAGTTATCAATAAGAACGGCAAGCTGGCTTCCACAAAGCAGCATGACATTGGAGGAAATACTTAAGTTCACTTATTGGTGGTGTCAAGATCTTGAACAGAGTCAGATCACGCGTGAACTACGACTAGCACATGGTACAGGCGTAGACTGAGACAGCTTTTGTCGAGAAGTTTGTGAAGTTACAATGTTTGACAATAGTGGAAAAATAGATGGGGAAGGAAAGATTGTCCAGATTGACGAAAGCAAATTTGGCAAGCAAAAATATCATCGAGGACATCACGTCGAAGGACAATGGGTATTTGGAGGGATCGAGCAGGACAGCAGAAAGTGTTTTATGGTGGCAGTGGACAAAAGAGATGAAGCAACTTTGTTGCCGCTGATTGAAAGGTGGATTGAATCAGGAACAGTCATAATATCCGACTGCTGGAAAGCGTACTGCAATCTTGAAAAGCATGGTTATACACACAGAACAGTGAATCACTCCAAAGAATTTGTAAATGAACAGGGAGACAGTAAGAATAAAATAGAAGGTCATTGGAGACAAGCGAAGGTGAAGCTACCCCCATTCGGTGTGAGAAAGCATCACCTCTCCTCTTACTTAGCTGAGTTCATGTGGAGATACAAAAACAGGGAAGACGATTTATTTGAAATCTTCCTAAGAGATATGAAGAAATTCTATAGTGTATAATTTAAACAAATTTCGTTTCCTTTCTTGTGGTATTGGAACAGTGTTGTAGTTATAAGAAGTGGCTATGCGATGCGCACATTAGTTCTCGTTTAGAATGAAACTGATAGAGATTACGCGGTGCAAGTGTTGTTGGTAACGCTTTCAGCTTTTTTCGTGGATGAGTGGTTTAATGAATTACCTCTACATACTATAACAGCTGTTCTAATAGTTGTAAGGTACCGAGTACATTGTCAATATAGAATTCTATTGTACAAGTAATTTTTAGAAGAATTTTTAGGGTAATTTTAGGTTTCAAGTTCGTGTTTTAACGTTAAGTGATACATTGTAAATATAGAATTCACCAGTCTTGCATTAAGTGTCTATTTGCTCCGCGGGCAAACAATCAGGCAACACTTGTGTCGGCTATTCATTTATTTATTTATTTATTTGTTAGTGTGTAGGCGAATCGACTTTACTTGTGTAGGGGAATCGACTTTACTTGTGTAGGCGAATCGACTTCAGTGTAGGCGAATCGGCGTGTAGGCGAAACGACTTGCAGGCGAAACGACCGGTTTCCGTTCTGATTCTTCTATGGACGCACATAAATTGATAAAGATGCATGCAAGTTAGTTCTAGTTTTGAATAAAATATCAAGAGATTATTCTAAAAACGTGTTGACAGATCTTTGAAAGTTTGAAGAGTGCAGGAGATATGAGATATGAGATAACTGTGGGACTGTGGGAGCGCGGGAGTAACTCTTCAACAGTCTGATGAAAACCGTATGCAAATAAGACGACTGCGGGACTGCGGGAGCAACTCTTTGACAGTCTGGTGAAAAACGTATGCAAATAAGATGACTATGGGACTGCGGGAGCAAGTTTTTAAGCTCTAGGTTTTAGGAGCGGGGTATTCTAGAATCTAGCCAAGGAAGGTGCATTTTACACTGTGTAACATTTGCAGACTGCATAACTTAGTTGAATAACTTGTTCTTTTAACTTCGCAGGCATAGCATGTTCGGCTTAGATGGTAAGCTTTCAAATGAAGGTTCGGGTGAGCCATCGTAAACCGCATTTTAACATAACATAAAACCTTTATTTCAACACGATAAAATTTAAAGCTTACAAGCTTGTGGGGTCGTGTATGCTAACTACTTTACAATTAAATATTTACACGTAAAATGTTAGATAAAAACGAACTAAAATATCAGCATTAATTGAACTAAACTAAAATCTAACAGTACTCAATTTAAAAGTACACATAGCCGCTGGCTCTGTGTCTCGACGTAGAGACAGCTGTGCCGTCAAAGATAAAGTCTTTGAAATACTCCCTGGTAGTAAGCCGTTTCTTTAATTCCTTGAAGCTTACATTAGTTGTTTTATCATTGTAATTCACCAAGTTCCATAGTATAGACCCTCGATAAGCTAAAGAGTCTTTCATAAATCTGCTTTTGTATCTGCAGATGGCTGCTACCTCGTGTCCTCTCAGCGAGTAGCAATTGTCTCGTTTACTAAAAATATTTCCACATAAACTATCAGGTAATATATTTTTGTATGCATTGTACATTAATTTAATGAGTGAGTGAGGTCTTAAATGTGAAACTGATTTGAAAGTTGGAAGAGGATTATAAGAAATGTGTCAAGATTCTGCTGAAACTGTTATTTAGTGAGCAGGCAAATGAGTTATTAGTGATTGATTGACTGATTGATTGATGAAAACGAGTCAGTAAAGAGTAAAGATACATCAATCAAATTTAAAAACGATATGAGTTTACAAAAGAAGTAATACTAAAAATAAATGATTATAAAAGAAGTCACAGTATTGGACAACTTAAAAATTTAAAATTTATTTTCCAGAACTTTCTTCAAATGGAAATGCTGCTCAAAGTCCACCTTCTTGCACAGGTGAGATAGTTGTCTATTTATTTAGTGTCTACAATGATAGCACAGTTGTGCTAAATACATTAACACTTAAATAACATGACATATAATATTCCTTTTGTTGTTTTTACTACCACTCAAGACATCCAGGGATGTGCATAAGAATTATGCATGATTTCCTGCTGCTTGGTAATCAAGGAATACAAACCACACTTTTAAATTCACCATTATGGTACTTTGTTAAATACATACCCCATGTGGGCTTAATTTGAACTATAGTCCCAGTGTATTGAAAGTAAAAACACACAACAACTCAGGACTGGTCACCCAGATAAAAGAGGTTTTGTTTCTCAGTCTTGCTGATATGATATGGTCAGACTGCAAGCCCAAACACCCAGCCCACTTCTTGGTGTGTCAGAAGTGTCATTATTTAAGCTAGAAAAGGTGGCTATTGGCACCAAAACTTTAGGGGCTCCTCAGGCCATTTGGATACTTAAAAAAACCTTGTCCAAAATATCTGACTTCTCTTGTCACTAATCACTGCAAAAATTATCAACCCATTGCCCTTGCAAGCACAGATTGAAGAAAAAAAATCTATAATCAATTGATTCATCTAGTTCCAATAACCATGTCTATTTCTAATACACAAGCAAGCAGTACAACAGTTCAGCTACTACATATAAAAAATAAGTGACAATTACCATTTATTTGATCAGTGATCACTGTGAATTTCAAACATGCTTTTATGTTAAGTCACACCTTCCTCTTGGGCAGGATAACAGTCATGAAGAATGTAATTCTTTTTTATGTAGTTTCAGTGCCATTGTCTAGTGCTGCAAGTTCATTTTCAAGTGCTGCAGTCCCCTTTTCAAATGCATGTGCCCCCTCTTCAAGTGGATGTGTCAGTGGCAAGGCCATTAAGTCATTCTCTGCTTATTGTAAATGGAAAAGGCATCAGTGGAAAGAATGTGTATCTAAGACAACAGTGAAAGACAAAGAAGAAGAAGTGGCAGTAGCAATTGGCCTAATGGAATTCAATGAAAAAAAGTCAAAGTTAAAGCCAGTTAGAGGGAAAAGAGTTATGCTTCGAATATCTAACAGAGCTCCATATGCTGATGTCCGTACCCAGGCAGAGGCCAAGTTTAAACCCTATCATAGCAATTTTCACAGAGAGGGAGAAGAATACCGATTATTGTATGAGAGTGGCAAGGATGCCCAGTTTCTACCTGAAACAACAGAGTTCTTCAGCCTGAAAAGATACAAAGAAGAGATTGGAAAGGATTATAAGAGCATTGTGCGGCACCTGTGTACAAATGAAGATGTGAATGCAAGTGAAAATCCTGATACTGAGTGGGAAGAAAGTCAACATTCAGAAGATGAACATGGTCCATCGGAGAAGAAATTGAGAATCACTCAAGTTGAGAGCGATGAAATGCTTGCCAGGCAGCTCCAGTCTGAACTAGACAACAACGAAGATCGTGCCCCTTATGACCAGTCCTCTTCAGACTTCTGGAGAGAACAGTGACCAAGATTCCCATGTTGCCAACTCAGCAAGCCAGGAAATAGTGGAGAAATTTGACAGCTGCTCAGGTCTTATATCTTGCTTGAAAGAAAAAGTCAACAGCAATGATCAGTTCTTCATTGTTGTGAGAAGGGGATCCAGTCTACAACGGTACCTGGCAATTTGGCAAAGGGAAGCAAATAGAAATTTACCAGAAAATCTATCAAGGGTGCATTTTGCAGGTGAGGATGGTATAGACACTGGTGCCATGTCAAAGGAATTTCTAACATTGGTCATTGACCAGATAAGAAGCCTGATGTTTCCACATGGCTCTCCTACTGACTCTATGTTATATGCTCATTATGCTCATAAAGGGTTCTTTCACACATGTGCACAGATTTCATTAGTTAGCATTGTCCAGGGCGGACCACCCCCTTGCTTGTTTGAGGAGTGTGTTTACAACATGTTGATCAATCAAGAGGTAGACATGAATCACCTCACTGCAGCACAGCATCTTACCAAGCATGAGAATGAACTGCTTACAAGAATTGCAAATGACCCTAAAGGAATGGAGGAAACAATACTGGAACATGGGTATACAGGGCTGATAACTGCTGACCACCTTGAGGCTATAACTGGTACAGTGATACTGAGCATTGTAAGCAAGAGGCTGTTGTATCTTAAAGAATTCAAGAGAGGGTTGGACCATTATGGTTTCCAAAGTGCATTGCAGAATAATGCAGACTTATGTAAAGCACTTTTCCTCATAAATCAGGATGAAGTTGATGCAAATGATGTGGTTTCTCTCCTACGGCCTCAGTTCTCTGAGAAAGCTACCTCCAAACGACCAGTAGAGGAAACCGTGTTTGACCACCTTCATGACTTCATATTAGCCTCTGAAGATACAACAGTAACTGGATACAATGAAGAGCTTGCCTATGATCATGAAGACACAGAGGATAGGGACGGTGGGGAGCTTAAACCAGAAGGACCTTCACAAGTCCAGTTCCAGTCTGCTGACATAAGTCCCTCAGGCCTGTTAGGATGGTTGACTGGCCAAAGACATCGGCCATTGAATCGAGACAAATTGCTTATTTCAGTCAAGTTTGACCATGAATGTGTGCAACGACAACCGAATCACACCATTTGCTTTCCCATTGTTGAAGCTTGTGCAGGAAAACTCACCCTGCCAGTGGTGCACATGCAAGATGAAGAACAGTTCAAAAGGATCATGCTTCTTGCTTTTTGCAAGGGACAAGTTTTGGTAAAAGTTAAGTTCTCAGTGTTTCTTGATCTATAATGCTGTGCTCTTGTTCAAGCAAACTGTTACAAGAATCGTTATTAGCTTAAGCCAACACACATTTTGCCTGTGGTAAAGGAGGCTGAACTTGAGACATTTTACACGCAATAGACCAATTTCGATACATTAAAATTCAGCCTAAAGCAATAGTCCTCAGCACGAGGCTCATGGGAATAACTATAGAGTTTGTGGGGTTCATTCCCCAGAGCCTCGTGCTGAAGTCTATTGTTTTATGCTGAAATTTAATATATCTCACTTGTTGTATTAGTTTAGTTGAAGAATGTTCTTGTTTAAGTGAGTATGTATGTGAGTAGTTCTGTTCTGAAGATGCACCATTTTTTGGTCTGTGTTACTGTAGGCCGAGTTTTCTGGATGTAAATCAACACTGGTACATTATATCAAGCTGTTTCATTTGCAAATTCTGTTCAATTTTGAGATTACAAGATTGTTCTATTGTCTTCATTTTTAACAAGAGATATGGCTATCTGTAAAATAAAGACAACTTCAAACTGGATCAATAACCCCAGTTCAAAAATGAAATCATTACCTACCAGTGACAACAATGACTAAGCAATGGCCAAAAATCTTGTGGGTATTGATTACTTCTTGATTATTCATTGGCTATTGGCAATATTCAATGGTTTAATGATTTTAAAAAAGCATTAGCTAGCCTTGATTTTATGTACATTTGATAATTTTCACTTTAGTGCTCTTAAATTTTTTATATATAGTTCTATTTCTTTTAGCCATAACTTGTAAATATTGTACAGAATCGTAGTTAATAATGTTGTTGTATATTTTGTTACTTTTGTTATTGTTTTCTCGGAAATATTAGCTTTTATAATAGCTACTCTTAAATTCGAGGAAAAATAAAGTTTATGTATGTATGTATGTATCAATCAACAGATAACTCATTGATCACCCATTATTCACTGGCATATTGGTGTTTATGTTTAGATATTGTTGGGAAATGACTCGGTAACTTTACAAAAAGTGCGTTTAAAATGTGCAGTCAGACTGCCTGAATACCTGGTAAATTGGTTTTGACCTTCAAGTGCTGAAATAAAGTCAAGATTCACAAAAACACAAAAAGAACGAGACCCAAATATCCAGTCAAAGATAAAATAATATTTGATTAATACTATTTATTATTATGTGACTGGCTCTGCAAGCAGGCAAGGTGAAGCAAATCCTCTGGTTCGCTACCGAGTGGACAAGATGTGTGTGCTCGGGACTGCCCACATTGTTTGGTTTAATCTTTTGGCCATATAGAAAGTAAGTGGTAAAGAAAACATCAAAGAATTGGATCAAAGGTTTCATTTTCCTAAAATAATTCAGGTTCTTTTTTTCTGACTCGAAACTTTTTGATTTTGCAATTCACAAAAAGATCTTGCCTAGGCTACTTAGAGAGAAAAGGATGAGAAAAAAAAAATACAAGTAGTCCTGGACGAAAGACCTCTGATATGTAATGACAATATCCAGTTTCAATTTTGCTTAGAGAAATAGGTATTCTGGAATGAACATAATGCTGATCAATCACTTGGAACAATTTAATTCATATAGAGATTGCTTTCATTACTATAAAGCATGACTACCCAGTGTACCCATTTTTGGCTATGGAAATTAGTCCTTGAAGTAAGTCAAATGCTCCTTGCCAAGTTGTGGGTTTTGATAACCCTAGACTGGCTCTGACATATTCAAAGTATTCCCCGTAGACGTTGTTCTCTGCTTCCCTGATGCACTGCTGTTAAACTTCATTTATTTCTATCACAGGCACCTCTAAAAGCAAATCTGTCAAACCCCCATGGTGTTCTGGTAAGAAAAACAATGAATCTGGTCTTCCATGTACAGTGTCATGCCGGGATTTCCTTATCCGATGAGTGTTCCAGTGCTCTCTAACCTGATCACACTCTCTCTGCAGTACACCAGAAAAACAGTACCAGAGACACACTGTGTGGATTTCAGATGATGTATCGACTACACCTTGGGTTTCTAAGTCTTGAAAAAAACTTCTCCACCATGACATCCGATTCTTGCAAAAGAAACTCCACCATCCCTCAATTCTTTGATTCCTTGGGGAGGGCACATACAGTATTGTGAAAAAGTAATGCAAGCGAATTTCGACGAAATTCGCGCTTTTCATGGCTTTTCAAGGTAATTTCGATTGAAACGAAATCTCTTTGACAATTCGCGACATTTCGCCGTATTTTTGCGACGTCTATTGTTTGGATATGCGTGAACTTCCGCGCAGTTTTTTGCTGTGTGCGGTGATTCGCCGCGAACTTTCAAGCGAAGATTCGAGTCTTTTCGAGCAAAGTTCGCTATGATGTAAATGGGAATCTTTCCTCTCAATCGTTCTCTTGTGCCGACCTGAAACACGGACAAAGCGTGTTTACTGATATAAATTCATAATTACATCATAAAATTGTTCTTTAAAACTTACCTTGTTAGTCCACGAAGAAAACGTAAATATAAACTTCATCCCAAATGTCAAAAATATTGAAGTTTCATAACGAAAAGTTGACATATTCATAACAAAAGCTACCGAGAACGATATGTATGTTGTGTAAAAACACAGAATGTTTCCCACTGTAGTGCTAGTCCACACTCAAACATTGTCGAATTGTTTATCATCGGATCTTGTTGTCAGTTCGCTTTAGTGGATTTAACACAGAACTGATGATGTTTTGTCTTTTTATGCGGAACAAACAGAGCTTGCTTGCTTCGTAAAAAATGGTAAGTTACTCAAAATATGTATACACTGGTATACATCGACGGCACTGTATGTCAAATCGAGCCAAGCCAGCGAGCTTGCCTAAAAACCCTTCGCAAATGCCACGTGAGTACCCTTTATATATGTTAGTTGCGTGCTTTATTTGCTTAATGATCAATACGTACCATTTTTAGTTAAATTTGTCGTTCAATTGCGAACAAAACAAAGATATTTTTCGTGTACGTTACATGATCAGTCGAGCAATCGATCCCGTAGCGGAGTCTGCACGTGTAGAGAAGCGAACTTTTGTTGAGAGTCTAGCGAAATTTCGCGAACTATCGTTGAGGCAGCGAAAGTTCTAGAAAATATCGTTCTTTGTTCCAGCGAAAGTTCGTGCGAATTGTTGTGAAATGTCACGAAGTTCGCGACAAACTTTTTCGCGAACTTTCGCGCAAAAGTTCAGGAAAACAAAGAATGTAATTCGCGCATTTCGTTTGCATTACTTTTTCACAATACTGTACCTATGAGCATCATTATTTTCTCTAAGATAACACTGCATAGAGGCAACTAAGACATTCTCAGTACCCAGATCTGTTACAAGTTCAACTGGGACACCACCTAATTCAGCAACAGTTTCTATGTAGTACTGTCCTGGAATCAAGGAGCTACTTTAAGCCATAGTATGCGTCTCCTAAAGCCATCAATGCATCCATGCATTGGGAACCCCAGGATTTTAACTTGTCATACCCATCAAGGTGCCATGCATAGTTTGGGCCTGGATTGCTGTAAAGTCTTATCTTGAGCCGGTGTGCTTTAGGTGCCGCAACACCTTCAGGATCTATTTCTCGAAGTAAGAGTTGAACAATTATTCTAGGTACTCTCAGGCCTTCTAGTTCAAGTGTATGCCAATCAGATCGGTACCCTCCCGCTGATCCTGGGCCACTAACAATTTCTTCTATACGCTTACGTACATCACCAACCTGGTTCTCTCTATTTAGGTTCCTTCTAGACAGGCCATATTGCTTTAATTTTCTTAACAGGGTACTGTAGCTGATAGAGTAGTTATAGTTCTTGGCAAGAAAGAGGATTATTTCTTGGTATTCAAAGCCCCTATTGAAGTAATATTTAATAACTGCCTCTTCATCAAATTCCACCTCGCTGTCCGAGTCGGATGCAGTCTATGGAGGGGAATACTGGACAAAATTGTTATTAGATCGTGTCCAGTGAGGCATTATATCGTACTACATGGTCATGTACCCGGTGATACTATATCGTACCCGAGTACGTTCACTGTATTTAGTTTTTATATACATTTTATTAGTTATATCATATGTAAATACGCAATTCAGCCTTCGGGCTGCAATGTATTGCTTATTAAACTATCTATCTAATCTCATGTTGTCCTATTGTAATTGCGATGCCATTATGTCGTACCACATGCTGCTATAACGTACCCAATAACGCTATATCGTAACCTGTGTGGTCTTATATTATGGCAGCGATGCAGTTTCATCGTACCATGTGCTGCTATATCGTACCCGATAATGCTATATCGTAACCTGTGTGGTCTTAAATTATGGCAGTGATGCCGTTTCATCGTACCATATGCTGCTATATCGTACCCGATAATGCTATATCGTAACCTGTGTGGTCTTATATTATGGCAGCGATGCAGTTTTATAGTACCATATGCTGCTATATCGTACCCGATAATGCTATATCGTAACCTGTGTGGTCTTAAATTATGCCGTTTCATCGTACCATATGCTGCTGTATCGTACCCGATGATGCTATATCGTAACCGGTGATGCTTTATCGTACGTACTGGTCAGCGGGTTAAGGTGAAACATGCACGAAACTAACGTCACGTGATCTGGATTGCGCTCGTCCTCGATTGTACTTCCCTTGAAACGCTGTATGGTGTAGACAACTGGAGACTGTTTAAGCTTATGTATGTGTTTCTTTCCTCTAATCTATTGATATGTCAGATCAAGATCTCTTAGCAAGAACCACATCTATTTTAAGAAACGCATTAACAGAGCTAGAAGGCACTGTAAGTGCAAATAGGAAAAATGATAATGTTGGTGACCAGGATGGTGTCAGTGTCGGCACATCTTCCATTCGCGAACGCGCCTCGGATAACTTCAGGTCAGTACATATAATTGCTCATTTATCAAGCGTAAGCTGAAGGTCTTTATTTGTGAAAAAAAAAACTTGTAGCCTGCAGAAAAGACGTAATTTGTTTGCGTCTTTTAGGCAAACAGAGGCGAGCATGAAGCGCGAGTCTCGCGCAAGTTTGCGCTCTTCCCATCGTGCGCGACTCGCGTTTCGCAGTCGCCTCGCTTTTTTTTTTATTAAGCTCTATTTCAACAACAACAACAAAAATATATTTACATTACTGAAAAGAAAAATGTGTTGAAATAGGAAAGAATTCCCAAAAAGCGCCACAGCACCATTCTACACTGTAGGAGGAAACTTTCGCCTCTGTTCGCATAAAAGGCGCGAAAAAAATTCCGCCTGTTCTGCAGGCTAAGAAACTTGGGAAGTAATTATAGACAATTTAATAGTGGTTACAGCTGTGAACATAATATAAAACAGCCAGTCAGTTGGTAGTCGAATAGCATCACACGTTGCTGCACATGGCCGCCATGTTTAGGCAAATTTATGTAAGAATGCAATAACTTGTCACATTTTAGTTGTGTGAGTTTCTTCGTGGTATCTCTACTTCTTAATTCACAAGCAGTGTAGAAAATGAATTTTAAGCAAATAATCGCACATCCCAATCCCATACAAACTAAATTGTGTTTGGCATAACAACTTTACTACATACAGATACACATGTACATCATAAAACAAATCCTGTAGTAGAGTACACTGTAGAAATCACCAAACTTGTGAATATTTAAACCAGAAGACTAATTTATGTAAGTTTATACTCATTTTTTTCTCGTGTTTCTTCTTGTATTATTTTAATTTGTTTTCAGATTATAAAGACAAAAACTTATGTCAGTGTGTATTAACCTCAGACTAATAGACACCTTAAGATCGAGGTTTACCGCGGACCGCAAACCGCGGTTTCAGGTTTGCGGTTTGTCGTTTGCGGTATGCCTCCTTCGTGTATTAAGAATCGCGTGATAACGATAATGTGCTTCCATGCCGCCATATTGGATTTCAACGTTGTGCAGCAGTTGTCGTTCAAACCTTGTAAAAAACAAAACTTTTGTCTTCTTAATATTAAAATTCATATGAAATGAAAGAAAAAGGTTTTTTCTGTATATCAGTGCCAGGCATACGTGGGATCACAAAACATTCATGCAAATAAAAGTTGACGTAAATGACTTACGCGAAAACCTACCTCTTGCCGTCGAAAACGTGGAAAATTTCCCGTAAACGCGAGGTTGAAGTCTGGTCACGTGACCTGCAGAGGTTTGCAGTCCGCGGTAAACGTCGATCTTAAGGTGTCTAATATTATTCCTTTTATACAGAAGAGCATTTCCAGGCCTTTGCACAAGAAATGTGACGAGAAGGTCATTGCCCGTACCTGCAGCACCTCCCAAATCAAAAAAGTCCAAATTAAATGGTTATGTGCCAGCTCGATTCACTCCCCTTGAAACCTGGATCCATGATGTCTGTGCCTTGGGAAAGTGTGATGAGAATAAAACACCAGACCGGTCAAGAATGGAAAAACTAAAGCAAGCTGGCCTCGGAAAAATGAAATTGGTTTTTCCAAACAAAAAGGCCAGTCACAGTGAATTCCAATCCTTTTTAGAAGAAAAGTTCCCAAGACTCATAGATGGACGTGGAATTAAAGTAATGGGAGCTGTTGGTGGGGGAGGGGGGCAACGAGATCTCCATTTTGTTGCCCCGGGAAGAGAGGGCTATACACTGGCTCATGTTAAGGAACGCTTTTCGCAGGCTACTGTGTACATCAGGCCCCTGCAAACTGACTTGGATGAATCACCTCTGTCAAATGACGTAAATATTGCATTTCATAATAATCAATTATCACTATCAGGTTAGAATGATGTATACTTTCTGAAAGTCCTTTCCAATAATTCCTTCCGGGCTTGTTAAGGCGTGACTTAATTATGTCGCTGACCAAAGTTGTTCAAACATTGCCTCTCGCTTCGCTCATGGGAGATAAATGCCTAAAGGTTGACTTGTGGCATGTCTAAATTGATGCTATAGATCTGTGACGGCTTTGATAGAACTGGGGATTACATGTATTAATTTGTGTGTGATAGGAGTGCCATGTCAGAACTGGTGTTGTTAGCGGAGCTCCGGCGGCCGAAGGCCGCCAAGCGGAGCCCCATACCCATATTAGGAAACTGAAGGGAACCCATGAACTGATTTTCTCATGTGTATCATGGCTAGCGGTATTGCTCGTGGGCGCGTACGCACGACGACGACGATGACGACGACGACGGTGGTGGAGTCGCGCAACATGGCGGCCACAATTGACACGTAAACCAAAACGAGGCTTCAGTTTTCGCGGGCTTTCCTTGTAGGTTGACAGAGCACATGTACCCTTGGTTTAAAGCGTCCTTTGGACATCCATGTTGCAGTCAATTGACACCTGTCAAAACAAGGAATCCGCTGACCAGTATCACGTGACCATATCGCGGGCTCAAGTTCAGGGCTCATCGAGGTCACGTGTTTTTTTAAAGTTGACCGCTGCCCAAGTGCTGCTTTTTTCGATTAGATCGCGGGCTCATGTCAGGATTAACTTGCTGTAAACAGCGTAGGGTTGGTAGGAAGCCGGTTAACGCTAACCCAGGATTAAAATTTAACCGAATTATAACCTTTTCTTTTGTACAAAGTTTTTTCACTGCTTTTGTTTTGCGTATTTTGCTTTCATTAAAATTCAAAACACAAAAACAATATACAGAAAATCTCACCGCAAAGTTACAAAACTCAAATCAAAATTCTACTTTATCCTCGGCTAGTTTGATCGGGCTCTGAACAACCCGGCCCAGGAGCTACGCTTTTAGGCTGGCCTAAATCTATATATTAAATCTATAGGGTAATGAGGATGGTCATCCTGATGTGAATTGCCTGATTTGTGGTGTAGATATCCCTTACATCACCTTTAAGGCTCATAAAGAGGAATGTCAGTACAGAGCACACTCAAATAAGCGGTAGGTGATGATTTGAGTAGGTGCCTTTATAATCTGAATTCTACGCTCAGTTTATTGTTCAAATGTTTCAGTCTGTTGCACCAATATCAAAGACTAAGAGTGTTTCAAAACCTAGAGCAAAATTACAATTTCCTTACCAAAATAATGCCATATATGTCTAGATTAGTCAATGGGAAGAGCTTCATATTGTTTTTATTCACAAGTTTTAATGCCATCTTGTATTTCAGCAAGTGAGCTATAGGCAAAAAAAACAGGTGACTAGAAACAATTCCAAGCTCTCATCGTGTCATAATTTGTTTATAACATAAGAAAACAACATGTAAAGCACAACTACAGTATAATTAAACTCTTTTTTCTATCATGCAACGGTTTGCATCAATTTTGGCTGATCCTCTACAATCACTCTCCATCCAATTATCTCTAATAATACAATTTTTAACAGCCTTTTCATATTTCTTTTTAGAAAATCTAACTTGCAACCCTGGGATAGGGAAGATCCTAGCTCATCTGAGTTTTGATTTTTTTGACAGCACGTGTTGGAAAGCTTGTATACAGCTGCCTCTTGAAATGGCTGTCTACCTTTGTGCAGCATAAAAGCAGTCTTAGTTCTTCTTTTGGTCTCTTTTAAGTGTACTGTGTGTAAACTCATGGAAATTTTGCGTGTCCTCTGAGTTATTAAGTCTTTATGGTTGATAGGCTGATAAATCACTTGGGATGTTGAGACAACACTTGAAGAATTTGTAAATCACTCGCCTGCGGGTCGTTATTTACAAATTCTTCTCATGTTCTTCCAGCCTATAAGCCATAGAAACTTGTGGTCTATTGCTTAAATAATTTATCTTAGCATGCACAAATGTCAACTTAGCGATATCGGTTGCCTTGAATCCGATGTCAATCAAGTATTGGAGCTGTTCAGGAGGTATGTCAAATTTCGGTCTCCCCTTAAAACCTGTTTTCATTACTGGAAGTGTGTTTGAGTAATAAATGTCCTCATCCTTGTCAATTATAGAAAGCATTCGTTGAGCCTCAAGTAAATACCCGAGAAGTGAATCTTCTAAATTGCCACCGACTCTCAAGAGCAGAGCACAAAGCCAGTCAATCTTGTACCTTGCAAAGTCGATGTTGACGCTGTAATCTCTGCACTGCAACTTGTTTATGACATCATTCAAGACTGTTCTGATATTCGTGGAGACCAATTCAAACGGAGACTGGTGTTGGCCTTCCATATAATTATCTTTTTCACCATTTAAAGAATAAATCTTTCAGAGAAAATGTCCGATGAAACTACGATCAATAAAAACCACTGACCTTTTCACCAGTGGTCGACTGTACCAGTGGTCACGTGATGTCACTTTCAAGCGTAAGCCGCTGACTAGTTTGGGTTACAATCCGTTACGATATAGCATTATCGGGTACGATATAGCAGCATATGGTACAATGAAACGTCATCACTGCCATAATTTAAGACCACACACATTACGATATAGCATTATCGGGTACGATATAGCAGCATATGGTACGATGAAACGGCATCACTGCCGTAATTTAAGACCACACAGGTTAGGATATAGCATTATCGGGTACGATATAGCAGCATATGGTATGATGAAACTGCATCGCTGCCATAACATAAGACCACACAGGTTACGATATAGCGTTATTGGGTACGATATAGCAGCATGTGGTACGACATAATGGCATCGCAATTACAATAGGACAATATCTCGGGTACGATATAGTATCGGTGCCGGTCAGCAGTCGTCGGTCATGGCGGCTGTAAAATTCTTGTCTCCGTTACTTGTTTTTAGTTTTTGCCCTGTTTATTCAGTCTGAGCTTTCCTTAATGTCTGTCTATCCTGACAATAACTCTGGGCTAGCGTTTTTTAACGTTCCTGTTAAACTATTTACCGTTCTGGACGTTGGAAAAGAAGCCTTCTTATCCTCGAGTCGTAGAAGAATACAAGCCACCACCTTCGATACGAACCCCAAATTCAGTATTCTATCCAGTCTACTTCTACTCTCGGGAGATATCAATGTAAACCCAGGCCCTACATGGAAATATCCCTGCGGCGTGTGCAAAAAGCCAGTGAAATCCAACCAGCGTGGGATCCAGTGTGACTCGTGTGATGTATGCCCCACCTGTTATGAAACTCTTGCTAACTCATCTTGTGCATGGATATGCCCGGAATGTGACGTCCCTAACTACTCCAGCAGCCTGCCCGATGTTTCTTCATCCTCTCTGGAATTGTCCAGTTCATACCATCCACTCTCAGAGTTACTAATTACACAAGTGCAACCCTCAAATGAGGATGAGGCACCGTTGACTTTCAAACCACCTGTCAAACCAAGAGCCAAACCAAAATTCGGTGTCCAATCTAAACAAGCAAGTTTCGAACAGGCAATAGACCAATATAACCCAGATGTAATCATGGGAACTGAGTCTTGGCTTACCCCTGATATAAAGAATGGGGAGATCTTCCCTTCACACTTTACTGTGTTCAGGAAAGATAGATCATCTGGTGCACGAGGAGGAGGTGTGTTTCAAGCTATTAAGTCTGACTTACTTGTTACTCACAAGCAGGAATTTGATTCCAACTGTGAGTGTATTTGGACACAATGCCAAATAAAAGGTCGAAGATCACTAATTCTGGGAACTTACTATAATCCAAATGGTAATGTATCAAGCCTTCGGGAACTTGAAACATCTCTCTTGAAAATGGGTGAGAAGTTAAACAGCAATGACGTATTATTGGCTGGTGATTTCAATATACCTAACATCAATTGGAATAATGATTCAGTAGTTGAAGGCTGTTCATCTCAACTACCAGCAAATACCCTTCTAAATATTCAAGGTGAATGTGGCTTCAAGCAGTTAGTACACGAGGCTACCAGATCCCAACATAATACAAAAAACATATTGGACCTTGTTTTTACAAACAATGAGTCAATGGTGGAGAGTATTAAGGTGGTACCTGGCATTAGTGATCATGAAATGGTAAACTTTAATTTGAAATTGAAATGTAAAAGGAAACGTATTCCAAAGCGCATGGTGTTTCTAAGGAAGAAAGCTAATAGCCAGCAGATGGAAGAGGACATGCTGAATTTCTCAGATCATTATTTTCTTAATCTGAGTGACTCATCAGTTAATGAAAAGTGGTCTGCAATCAAGGAGGCTATATTAAGAACTATGAAAGCAAATGTTCCCAGTAAAATGACATCAAGCAGATATAACCTTCCTTGGTTTAATAGATCACACCGAAGGATGTCAAGGAAAAAGCAAAGGTTGTATAACACTGCTAAGAAATCCAACAAGGAGGCAGACTGGGCCAAATTTAACTCTCTGAAAAAGAAGTTAAGAAAAGATTTGTCTGCTGCAAGGAATAGTTATGTGTCTGAGTTTTTATCTGACAATATCCAAGAAACCTCCAAATCCTTCTGGTCATATATAAAGAAATCTAGAAGTGATGGCTTTGTTGGAATTCCTGACTTAAAAATCGGTGGAAAATTAACCAGTGACCCTGTTGCGAAGGCAAATGGACTAAATCAACAATTTTGCAACGTTTTTACAAATGAAAACCTGTCCAGCCTACCTACCCTTGCAACAGAGATAAATAGTTCAATTAGTTCTATTAGGATCAGCTGTCAAGGTGTCTCATGAACAGACCCT
>CAXHUQ010001391.1:27500-32000 GCA_964020085.1 Micromussa lordhowensis | reverse complement strand
TCCTGTCCCGGGGATGGGGGTGGCGGTGGTGTGGACAAGGGACCCGCATTGTTGACAGACGTAGACTGCGTCCAGGACGGAGAGCCATACACGCGCAGACCGTCATCGTCCCAAGCATTTAGCCAGGAGTTGTCGGGCATGTCACTCGACACGCCCAAATCATCATCCAACCAATCGCCGTACGCGTTACTCGCCATGCTCCCTTGCTATTGCTTTCTTCGCCAACTCTTCTTGCGTATGAATTAGATCCTCAAAGTGGGGTTGATTATATGCTTTCACGAGGGACCATACTTGACGCTTGGACACACTCTGTGTGATTCGTTGCATGGGTACGTAATCCGTTTCTTCTGGATTCATCCAACTCAACCGAGCTTCACAAATGAGAAGGAATCTCCCAAACCACGCCACACTGGCACACTTTACAGCTTTAGGCTGTCTGTAGTAAATCTGAGGATACTCCTGGCCAGCAAACTGCCTCTCGGGCTCTCAGCGACATCTTTTCAAAACCAAAATGACCTTCATGGATGGTTTTGAGGACTCTGTTACACAATTTCTCAGGAACTACGAGTCTGTGGCCTTTGAACAATAGACCACTCTCTGAGCTGATTTCTTCTCTATAGGTCCAGTAGTCTAGAAGAAATGGGTGGCAATCTTTCTTAACTTCAGGCCATCCATTTGCTACTGCCTGCATCAGTAAGCCGGAAGTAGTGTCTTCTGCAGTTGCACTTCTGAAATCTCTAATTCTTGTAGAATCAGCGGGGATTTCCTCTGTGAGCATGTGAACTGGGATGAAATCTTCCTCATCTTCTCCTTGTTTAGGTGTTGGCTGTGGAGACACTCTGGACAGCACGTCAGCTATGACATTATCCTTTCCTTTCAGGTATTCAATGTTTGAGTAACGTTGTTCCGTCTCAGTGAGGGTTCTTGATGCGTAGAACACAGGCTTATCATCTTGAAGTAGAACTGCTCCTAAGCCTTTCTTCGATGCGTCTGACTGAATAGTGCTAGCTTTGGACTGATCAAAGTATGCCAACACCGGTGCACTCGTAATCTCTTTCTTGATAGCCTCAAATGCTACTTGCTGTGAGCTCTCCCAGGTAAAGAGAGTGTTCTTCTTACAGAGCGCTCTAAGCGGTGCTGTTAAATCTGCCAGTGCAGGACTGAACCGGTTCACTGAGATGGCTTGCACCTTTTTAGGGTCCATCTTTTACCCGGCTGGTGTAAGATGTCCTCCAAAGAATGCACAATCTTGAGACTGGAACACAAATTTGCTTGCATTGAAGGCGAGATTGTTGGCTCTCGCTGTTTCTAGCAGGGTGATGACTGCAGCATCATGGGTAGTTTCTTCGTTACCATGGCAAAGAATATCGTCCACGATTCCAGTGCTATTGGGGACGCTTCTCAGCACTCTGTCCATTCTTTCCTGAAAAACATCTCCTGCTACCTTAAGGTGGTACCGGAGGCTAAATCGGCGATTTTTTGCACTTTTTACTACAAAAGAAGCATAAGCAATATTAACCCCAGAAGAGTGTAACTCTCAGAGCTAATACAGAAATATATCTAGATTGCAAAAAAAAATTAGTTGTTTGAAATAATTCATGGAATTTGTGGAATTTAAGGAATTTAACAAGGGGGTGTGAGTGCCCTTTTTTAAAGAATCGACCTCCACTGAAAGGGGATTTAACCGTTTACAGTAGAAATTGTCCCAAAAATATAGCATGGTGGGAAACAAATTTTCGCCGGAGTGCGTCACTGGAAAGCAAAAAGGAAGAATTTTATAATAAATAATATAAACTCGCTTTTAGAGGAAGTTTGTCACCTTGTCCAGTCCACGAAATCTTGACAAATATGACGCACTCTGGTGAGAATTTTCGAAAATACATCCAGTTTCTTTCCTCCAAATTTTATATCCATCCGACTTATCCTTCGCATAAATTCACATTTATTGTGTACTAATATAGAAATCAAAAGCACATTTTCCCCAGAAAATCGAGCATAACACGAAGAAATTTACCGCAATCATTCCACTTCTTTCACACACACTGGCAGCCATGTTGTTGAAGCCTGCAATACTTGTTCCCAGCCGAAGAACACAGCAATTTGGTGCCAAATTTGGTTCTTATGCCCTTGTTCATGATCCTATTATTCCCGCGAAACCAATCCCAGGGCGTCATATAAATAATCAAGCCATTGCATAGCAACGCCACCCCGTCCGACCGCAAACAGATGCAATTGCGAAAGCGCTGACATCTCTATCGAACTCAAGTTACGGGTAAGATTTCTTCGCTAAGTTATTACAAAAACGACGTTTATGGCTGATAGTGAAAGAAAACAGTGATTTGAACCATTTTCGCGGTACTGGTGCTTCGTCTAGAATTTCTCTTGACTTTGAAAAGCTTCGGAACGCCGGGTGGACTATTACAGAGCGTAAAAACTTATCCCAAAGGACACATTACAAGTATGTATCACCAGAGGGAAGAACTGTGAAAAGTGCAAAAGATATAGAAAGAAAGCTCCTTGATGAAGGTAAACTAACCGAGTTCTTAAAGAAGGAAGAATCCAAAGAAGAGGAGAACGAAAACAAAACAGAAGATGCTGTTGTGTGTACATCGACCCGCTCGCAGACGTTTGATGATGACTCAGATTACGAGCCACCGGATAAAGTAAAAGCTTGCGAAAGCAGCGTGAAGCAGTGAGTAAGTATTTCAGCATTTCTGTCAGATAAGGTTTCCATTAAAATTAAAGTTCTTCCTATTTTTTTGTTACTAGTTGCAATTATCACAAGTTCACTCGTGGAGTAGATCACAAAGCGGGCTTTGAAACGTTTAGGAATTTATAGTGAGATGTAGTCATCTCCAGTTTTCAGTTTTTTGTTTGTCATTTTGTTGTAGGATCAAAGTCCCCGAAGGATTGTTTGTTAGCACAACCTCAAGCTTAGTCACTTTTGTTGAGAAGTTCAACAAGTATTTCAAATGCCCATCGAACAAAGAAAGGTGCAAAGGTATGTAAGCTTTTTGTGATTGTTTGTATACAGGTTGTGTTACAGGCATTTATATTATGATAGCAGCGAGCAAGTAACTTTCCCTTTCTAAATGTGTTTGTATCACCACAGAACTGGTTAAAAAAAACCTGCCTTTTCATTTTTTTTTTTTACTTTGTTTGGAACTGTTGGCGTTCATAAAGTATAGAACTAAAAATAGCTTAATTGGTGTGCTTTTGTTGCCTCATTCCAGAGCACATTATAATCTCTTGAGAATTTCTCCTTTATCAGCCTAAAACAATTATTTATCCATATAATCCCGAGAATGATGACATTTGAAAGAAACTATTCCAGAGTAACATTATATGGTCTGAAATGGGGCAACAAACAACCCAAGATAAAAAGGTATGAGCATAAAGGCACGTTTGCTCTTGTACAACACTCACAAACAACTTTGTGTTGTTATATTGGGAAGGGTGCTAATAAAACAGGACTCAGTTGTAGTTTTGTTTATCTTTAGGGAAGCTTGTTCTTGTTGTCACAGAAAAGAAAGGACTAGGAGGGGCAATCAAATTTTTGTTCAAGTGCAATGGATGCTGGGTGGAAGAGATACCTTTTCTCAGCAGCCAACTAGCCGCGGAATCCAGACGCCATATAGTGTCCTTAGCCCTATCTTTAGCCTTTTTTATTAGTGGGCAAGGGTATGCCTCGTACCGTAAAACTCTGGGTAAGGGTCTAGGGTTGGGGGTTGTGCCCGAGAAACCCTATCTTCAAATTGTTGGCTTAGCATTACCACACATAAAACAAATCCTTGACGAGATGTGCGAGGACGCAAAAACACAGATGCGTAACATCTCAGATGACACATTGGGAAGTTGGGGAAGGGCTGTCACAACCTGTGATGGTTGTTGGCAGATAAGAGGGCATTTTAGCCAAAACTGTACTTTCATTATAAAAAATTATTTGACTGGTGCTCTGTTATATTATGGACACCTTTCCATGCGGGGTCCTGACAACATCAGTACCGAGGAACTATGGCAGGGCACAGCAAAATCAGCAGAGGGTCACTTGGCCCAGATTTTATGGGCCAAGGCCAAGGAAGAGAGTATTAAAGTGGAAGTGAATTGGCAGGATGCTGATTCATCGTCTGCTAAGGGTTTTCGTTATTCCTTTGCAAATGAACAGGAATCAAAAGTTATGTTATGTGGTGGGCACATAGGGAGGGCGCATGGAAAGAAGCTCCAGGAGCTTCAGGGAAAGGGTTCGTTTACAAAAGCTTTTATTGACTTACATAAAGAGCAGTTCCCTCAAATGGAGTCCCTAAAATGTGTTTGCCTTGGACAAAAACATACTTTTGTGGCCACAAGGAGCAAGCCAGCTTGTGGTTGCATTGGGCCTGCCTTTATACAAAGTGCAAAAAGAAACCACTACTGTGCACTTGTGCATGCTGGGAGAGACCCAGGTGTGTACAGGGACACAATGCTTGCACTGGGAAAGTACCATTGTCGCGACATCCACCA